>JAIFHC010000341.1:0-50000 GCA_021229015.1 Solen grandis | reverse complement strand
TTTTTGATACATTATTAAAATCAGTTTGAGATACAATCTTATTATTTGCTTAAAAGATGAACATAAGAATATATAATCAATTTTATTTCATGAATACTATAAAGGTAAAAGTTAATATCACAGGAACATTGTTGAATATCACATCTATTAAGTCAATTTATCACAGTAATTGTATTATTTTATTTGTCAAAACTTTTTAATTATCAAATATATTGTGATTCATGAGTAAAACAAAGGCAAAATATTCTATTGACATAGCAATACTGAAAAACACCTTTATACAAATCAAAGTATCACAGTATTTGTAGTATTTCCATAGAATGCATTTTATGATATATTTTAACAATTTCTATATAAATAAAATCACATTCATAGTCTTTCTTAAGATTAAGCTGGAGGATTTTTTAACAGATGATTTAAAAGATCTCTTGTTACAAAAAGTGGAGAACCCTTTAAGATTTGGAACAGAAAAGTTGTATGGAGAGGATCTGGTAAAATGAGAATGTTTATCACCTACTTTGATGTGATTTAGGTAGGGAAAGGGGAAAGTGATGAAGGGCCGTCATTTGGAAAAATTCAAAACTTGAAAATTTGCGTTGAAAATGATTAAGGGAAATTGACCTCTGTATATTTACCTTTTTTAATTATTTAAAGCATTTGGTTTATTTTAAGTGCTTTATATAGCCTAAGTTTAGGGTTAGACACTGTGCTCTGTCAACTTTCAACACGTCAACGCAAATTAAAAATCGGTTAATTGTCCAATGCCGTTTGTGTCAGTTATGAATATAAAATGATATGTTTCTGTTACGGAGGTGAGCTGAATTTCATAAAAAGAAACACAAATTATAAATACTTTTTAAGCATTAACATGAACCGAAAGTACTTCTTTCAGTGTATTACACAATACAATGAAAACACCTCTTTGGAATATACACATGGTCAAGATTTTTATGTTTTAAAACTACTATGTAGAGCTGGGACGGGTAGAAATTTTGTACCCGTGTACCCGCGGGTACCCGAGTACCAGCGGGTACCCGAGTACCCGATGTTATTAATTTCCCTTTAAATTAAAACTTGAAAAGGCATCCTGGCATTTGCATAAACATGGCCATGAAGCAAATCTCTTCAAATAGCCAAGTTTGGCAATTTTTCAGTCTTCTTTAAGACAAACAGAAGATAAAATGCAACATTTGCGACCTTGAATTAAGTTACCGTGGGGGTGGTACTTCATCCATGAAAAATATCTTCAGTTATTAACGTAACATTTCAGTAATCATTAATGAACAGAATCATGGAAATAAGGATTAAATATTCTTTAAATTACCATAAAACTGAGGAATTAATAATTAAACAATATTATTGGAACTATATTCATGCATATCAATACGCTGATATAAACAAAAAGTGAACCTGAATATAATAGACACTTTTGTCGTTTTAACTTAAACTCGTTAGTTTTTACAGAAACGTTCTTATGTAAAATTTTGCAAATTTATACTAAAAATGGTCTTATTCTGGCAACAAAGCAGATAAAACAATATATTCAGACGTCTGTGCCATCATTTTGAACGTTACGGATGAACAAAATAAGGAGGCGTTCGGTCGGCAATCCGGGAGATTTTGACATGACAGTTCAGTTTTTTATTAGAGAGATCGAACTAATTTTTATTTACCTATATAACTTTACTATATAATACCCGGGCAATGATTTAATACCCGGGTAAAAGCGTTACCCGACCCGATACTCGGGTACTCGTCCCAGCTCTACTACTATGAAGTCATGCTTTTTGTGTATACTATGAAGTACATAACAAAATCGAATGATGGAGAATTATAGTATTGTAGTTCTCTAATGAAAATAACGATTACTATGTGTTCGTTACGGAAGTGATGTAAAATCTATACATCTGAATACAGATTAAAACCGTTAAGGACGTGGGACATTGAGAATGTGATGTTTCTAAACGTTAACAAATAAAGAAAATAAGAAGATGCCCAGGCTTTAAGCGTTCTAAATGACATAAAACGGTGTTATACATTAATGTATGTACCTAAATCAAACATAATTGTTGGAAATGTGTAATAGTTATGTACGATCATATGCAAAGGTGGACAACGCTTAAATAGCGCGATCTAAATTACCTTAAGAAACACCTTTTGTGTTGTTATAATCATTATAAAACAATTACACTCTACAGCAAATTAATAATGCCTTCAATCATGATGTTCTGGTCCTGTTATGGAGGTGATAATAATTGCACAGTCTTGGTATTCAAAGTTGTAACTGGTATAAACTAAAAATGTCACTTAAAAACAATATTCAACCTCTTTGCGAGGGTTTTGTGACGCTATTATTAAAAATAGCAAAATTTCATGGCATAATTCAAACTTTTCTTGTAAGTGCAGCTTCAATTTTCTGTCCTCGCTTATTTAAACAACCGTTTTTATTTTCCAGTTGCCTGTAGACATTCAATAACATGTAGCATTTTTGACTTGTTAACCCACATTTCATCACGACAAACTGGATATTTGTATATGTCACCATTCTTTCCCGTTTAGTTGGAAATTAATGAAGACGTCATCACCATCGTCATCAATTATTTGTCCGATGTACCATTCCAGTGATACATTGCTGCCACCCAAAGATCCTGATGGCAAGAAATCGGTGTCGCATCAAAGGCTGTTACATTATAACATGTTTTTGGTGAATTTGTTGTCTGTGACGGAACCCCTTCTATTGGTTTCTTTATAATGTTTTTCACCGAACAGCCTTGGCAAGAAGTTGTAGTTACAATAGCCATACAATCAGAACAGTAACAACTCAACTCACGCATCGCCATGGAAAGCTTGTCGATGGGAACGACAGCATGTACTTTCATTGTTTCTTGGATTGGGAGAGCATTTGGTTTCCCAGCGATGATATTTGCGGTTGCTAGATGTCTTGAGCAGTGCAAAGAAAGTACTTTACTTTGGTCTCACTATTTGCTGTTGCCCCTTGGTAAAGTTAAATGGAGCACTTACCCTGCCTGACTGCTAAGTCGGCATTTTTCTTGACACTGCCCCAAAGACCATTTCAAGGGCCTTTACCGTGCCCAACCTCTAGGTAGGCACACCAAAGTCACTGTTCTGATGACAAAGCATTTCAAATACTTATTTATTTCGATATTGGCTTGTTGGGGAATCGATAAGGAAGTGATTGTTTTATACCTGGATATTTTTGCCGAAGTAGTGGTACAACTTTTTGACGATGCAATAAACAACTGTAGTATTATGTGTTAGTTCATCAGATATTGCTACATAACTTTGTATTTCTGATTCACTACTATTTACTACCATGGTATGAAGAGAAATCATATCCGAGGTCCAATAGGCACGTTGTACCTCCTCGTGGGATGTTCAGTTGGAACTTTCGGCAAAGTCCATCCAAACCATAATTTCATTTTTCGGCAGATTGTTTAAAAGCCGTCGCATCTCCTTATAATGTGTTTGGATTCTGTCTACATTTCCTTACAGCTACCACTTCCTCCATTATAGTAGTGATAAAAGGCATCTCTTTCCATCTATATTTGTCTTCTTTTTGGACTCTTTTCCATTTCTTGTAATGTGTTTCTTTGTCAGGGTCTACAATGGATCGCAATGTTTCCTCAAATACTTTATCGTCTGGGAACTTCTTTAAGAAAACATCTGGACTGACACTGCATTTAATACTCTCTGAACGCTAAGCTTTCAGCTTGAGTGCAAAGTTTTGATGATATTTACATAGGCATTTTCTACAAGATGTGAAACAGGTAGGCAAAGTATGTGGCGGACGTAATCTGCAAAACTGCGTTTTTGATATTTTAGCCTCTGGGTTCTCGGTGATAAACTTCTCATAAATGCTATGAAGGGAGCTGTTTGTATTCCTTTCTCAGGTTGTAATGTGCTGTTATCTAACTCTGTAATTTTGCTGCCATACTTTTGTTTCATTGCCACCTATCATCTCTGCCTGTATATGAAGACCCATGCCAATTTGTGTGCTCATAGTTGTCAAACACCCATATTTTCAAATAACATCTATAGATAACACTTGGGCTTTACTTTGTTTTGTCTTATAACGCTTAAGACTCTCTGTAAGTGCATTGCCAAAAAACAATTGTTTGTATACTTTACTTCAAGATGACACTTCCACACCCACTTTCTTTAGCATAAGCTTTGTCCTGGTGTATTTTGTTTGTCTTTTTTTTAAAATTTTTACCTTTTTTCTGTTTTTCCCACTTTTTTAATTAAAAATTTTATTTTTTACTCTTGATAGCCATATTAGCTATAAGAGAACTCTGTTCAGACGATCTAGTAACACGAGAGATAGAAGAAGATTGTTCACTGTTGGTGGTTGTTTTCTGTTTCTGTCTTTGATACTTGCGTTTTGCTTTTACACTGTCTATTAACCTTTTTTACTAGAAATTCTTCCTTACTTAATAGATGATGTGGTGTATATGACAACCGTTTTCTTTCACTTTCTTTTCGTCTGTACTCATCTGCATTTTTAGCTCACTTGAGCACAACGTGCTCATGGCTCGCCTTTTGTCCGGTGTCCGTCCGTCCGTACGTGCATGTGTCCGGCGTTAACAATTTTCTTTAAACGACATCTCCTCCTTAACCACTGAGCCAATTTTGATGAAACTTTACAGGTCCTCGGGTGAAGCTCTACCAAGTTGTTCAAATGGTTCCAGTCCATTGCATATCTGGGTCACAGGAGCTAAAAATAGATTTTAAAAGAGAAATCTTTAAAAAATCTTCTCCGAAACCGCAGGGCCTAGAGCTTAGATATTTGGTGTGTAGCATTGTCTTAAAAACACTACCAAGGTTGTTCAAATCATGGCCCTAGGGTCAAAATTGGCACCGCCCCAAGGGTAAATTTAATTTTACACAGACTTACATATGAAAAACTATAAAATCTTCCAGAAACAAAAGGCCTGGAGTTTAGATATTTGGTGTGTAACATGGCCTAGTAGACCTCTACCAAGTTTGTTCAATTCATGGCCCTGGGTCAAAATTAGCCCCGCCTTAGGGGTCACTTGATTTTACATAGACTTAACTATATATGAAAAACTATAAAAAATCTATATAAAAACCACAAGGCATACAGTTTAGATATTTGGTGCGTATCTTGCCTACTAAACCTCTTCTAAGTTTGTTAAACCAGGATCAAAATTGACCCCGACCTAGTGGTCACTTGATTTTTACAGGGCCAATTTTGACCCAAGAGCCATGATTTAAACAAACTTGGTAGATGTCTATAAGGCCATGTAACACAATATCTAAACTGTAGGCCTTGTCGTTTCTGACAAGAAGATAACCTATGTAAAATCGAGTGATCCCTTGGGCGGGGCCAGTTTTGCCCCCAAGGCCACGATTTGAACAAACTTTGAAGAGATCCACTAGACAATGCTACACACCAATATCTAAACTCCAGGCCTTGTGGTTTCTGACAAGAAGTTTTTTTTCTAGTTTCTTTCTTATATTAGCTTATGTAAAATAAAGTGACCCCTGTGGCTACACAATGCTACACATCAAATATCTAAGCTCTAGGCCTTGCAGTTTTGCAGAAGAAGATTTTCAAAGTTTGCATTTTTAAAATCTATTTTTAGCTCCTGTGACCTACTTTTTCAACCAAAATAATTTGAACAAATTTAATAGAGGACATCATAAGGATGATTTCTGTAAAGTTTCGTCAAAATCCATTCAGCGGTTTAGGAGATGTTGTTTTAAGGAAATTGTTGACGCCGGACGCACGCACGGACGACGGACAAAAGGCGATCACAATAGTTCACCATGAGCACGTTGTGCTCAGGTGAGCTAAAAAAACGAAACAGAGATATGGTGCATAGATATGGTGCAAAAATATAAAAAACGAATACAATCACGTTAATTAGGAAAATACCTAGTTACGGAGGAGAGGTTTTTAATCAAGACAAAAGGTACTTTCACTTCAAGCAACTCTTTGCTCGTTTTATAAACACGGATCTAACTTTTGTTAATATATAACAAGAAGTACATGGGTTATGACGAAAATAGGACATTTTCAATTCAAGTCACTTGCTAGAAAATTAAAAGGGCAAGAAGTTGCAAGGGCAGATTAGCAGTTGATTGTAATTACTCCTCTGCCTGTATACATAGGTGGCCGACACGTTTTGGGGTGGTATAGACATATATATACACTAACAAGGTTTCCGTCTCCAAACACGGAGAATCGCCATATGACTCCAAATGAAGGCCTCCCATAGACAGCAGATTCCGATAAATCAATAAAACCAATAAGTATCACAGAGCTTATACATGCCTCTACCAAGAAACACTCACCTTAGATGACTCAGTTAAACCAATTGTCCAGAAATGACAATCGTCTCTGTCCGATGTCGTCTTTTCTGGTTAGTCCATCACGAAGTCGCAACAAGCATTCCCCGGAATTTTCACTACTAAACCAGTTCATAACGACGGTATCCGTGAAAGATTTCGATGCGAATCGTTTAAAACACATGTAAATGACTATCACTCTAAGTCTGGTGCACAAATATTGTCTTAATCTGCTACACAAACGTTAAATCGTTTTCCTGTTTAAATTGTTAGTGTATATATATGTCTATACCACCCCAAAACGTGTCGGCCACCTATGCCTGTATATATAATTATGTGTTGGTGTAAAATAATTGTGAGGTCCTATGGTACTATGAGCATATGAAGACTCCTGAGTAGTAAAACTTCCAATAAGAGGGGAGCAGATAATCAAGCAAGCCGTTAGCTAATGGGGTTTTTCGTTAAGTAAGGATTGTTGATGTTGTATGTTACAGGTTACAATGGAAGCAAAAGGGATCATACGCTTTCATGCCTGCCTGAATTGCGAGAGGTCAAGGAAGGCGCATGTGTCCAAGAGGTAACGCGTGTACATGTTTATCGCTCCACGGAATGCTGGATTAGGCTCCCTTCTTCTGCAGGTTGTGCCATGGGGGCACTAGAGAGACATGCTGTCCAGCAAAGGCACCTTATGGAGGCCGAAGGAAAAAGAAGCCATCATCGACGTTTCTTGGCCAGAATCTTGATGCAACATCAGTGACAGAGGGTGTGGACTTTCGTGTGGCAGCAGAGGAGGAGGAGTTGAGCAGCAACACTTCACCGCTTTAATCAGTCATCGCTATACATCCCATGGGCACTGACTAGCCACTTATGAGTGTCCATAACGCCACATCTGTTTTCTGAGTTGTTGGAAGGAAAAAGGAAGGTGCGAACTAGCTGGTGACATCGGATTCACACTATGACTCCGAGCGTCCTGGGTACACCGCTACCACCAAACTGCACACAGTGATCTCCCTTGCCTTGCCAGCAAAAAAAAAAAAAGAAAAGAAAAAAAGAAACAAGAGGGCCATGATGGCCCTGAATCGCTCACCTGATTATAAATGAGCAACATATGTTGGATTTTTCATATTGACCTACTTTTTGATCCCACATGACCTAAATTCTAACTTATCAAAGATGATATGCAGACACACATTCTGACCAAGTTTCATGAAGATTGGCCTAAAAATATGGCCTTTAGAGTGTTAAGCCAAATTGTTGACGACGCACGCCGGACAAATCACAAAAGCTCACCCTTGAGCACGTTGTGCTCAGGTGAGCTAAAAATAACTGCCGTCACGACACGTGACGATGATAAAATAACAAAATGGCGTCTCCGTCTGCTGTCACAACAAAAATGTTTTTTAAAATGATTTTTTTTACCACGAGGCGATATTTGATGTTTATTAAAGAAAATATATGTAGGGAAATGACACTCGCAGTAAAATAATCTTTTTTGAAACAAGAGGGCCATGATGGCCCTGAATCGCTCACCTGATAATAAATGAGCAACATGTTGGATTTTTCATATTAACCTACTTTTTGACCCCACATGTCCCACTTTCGAAATTGTCCAAGATTTTATGAAACAGACATTCCGACCAAGTTTCCAAAAAGGCCACAGAGTGTTAATAAGGTTTTTATACGATTTGACCTCATGACCTACTTTTTGACCCCACATAACCCAATTTCGACCTTGTCCAAGATTTTATGGAGACAAAAATTCTGGCCAAGTTTCATGAAGATTGGGCCAAAAATGTGGCCTCTAGAGTGTTAACAAGGTTTTCATAAGATTTGACCTCGTGACCTACTTTTTGACCCTACATGACCCCTACATGACCCAATTTCGACCTTGTCCAAGATTTTATGCAAACAAACATTCTGACAAAGTTTCATGAAGATTGGGCCAAAAATATGGTTGTTAACAAGCCAAATTGTTGATGACGGACGAAGCTCATCTTGAGCACGTTGTGCTCAGGTGAGCTAAAAACAGAACATATGTTGTTTTTTTTTTTGCGTTGTAGAGTCGATCCGGCTAATTCCGTACGGTCGGCTAATTCCGTACATGTCAAGAGAATCCTCAATAAAACGTGTAGAAACTATCCTGTGTTGTTGTCTATGTGTATTTCGTGTAAAGTAATAAAACAGGTATACAAATCCAATACATCTATAAATAGACACATCTGTTGACGCTCGATATTTTGATTGGTTGACGCTCTGTAACGCGGATAGTTTGAAACTACAAGAGTCCTGTAGAGAATTGTTGGAATCGGGCATTCTACCAAGAGGTAGAGTTATACAGGTTTATGTATCATTTTTATTCGAAAAAAAAATGAAATGGTTATTAAATGTTCTTGTTTGATTTTAAACAAACTTTTTTTAATTTGATTTTGGTACAAAACTATACGTAAAGAAAATTATGAATAAAAATACAAGTGTACGATATTACACGACATACGTTTTTAAACCCTTTGTTTATCATGGGTAATTCCGTACGCTTTCATTCTTGTTTTCTCGTCAAACATATTTGCTATTAATATATGTATCAAGCAAATCTTTTTCATTTAAATGCTTTTTTAAACTATATAATAATTTTGTAGTTCTTGCTGATAAATAAAATATGCCGTTTTTCGTTATAGATCAGGCATTGGGAAGCCTTGTTCAAGATTCAAGGCATAAAGTTCTAGGCTCGATCCAGATTTAGATCTGTTCTTGATCCACTTGAAATCAAGATCTTGCGCTTATATGGTATGTCTACTAAAATTGAAATTATACAAAATATTTTAGTAGACTAGTTTTGGTATATATATTCTGACATCATTTTTGAAATGAATGTTGAGATAATATCAAAACACAGGCCTAAATGCGGACCCGTGAGTTAAAATGGTTGGTCGTGGTGTAAAGGTGGAATGTGGATGGTGCCGATGCATTACACACAAGCGACTAGATATCGGATTTTTTTCTGAATTATTGAATGTATCTTCTATTATAATTCATCGAATGCAAAATAATTCGTTTCCATTCATAAGTTGTCCATATATTAATTATGATGAATAAGTGTGCAAAGTATCGTATAGATCTGATTAACGGTCCCTGAGAAATCAAATTAAATGCAAAGGTAAACCTCAGGTGTGACGGACAGACGGGCGGAAGGACGGACGGACAAACAGACCAAATTCAAAGTTGGTGGGGAATAAAAAAACAACAATTTTCAAAGGTTTATTATAGTAAAATCCAACAAAGCCGCTTGGGGATGAAAGGCCACAGCTTATCGTTCTGGATTCGCATTCTTCACATGAGACACTCGGTCTCATTGAAGCATGTATGCAGAACGATATTGCTATTCTTGCCTTTCCTCCTCATACCACCCAGTGGCTCTGTCCTTTAGATAAGTCCGTTTTTGGGCCCCTGTCAAGAGAATATTCGGCAGTTTGTACTGAATTCATGGCAGCAAGCCCAAACAATATGGTGTGCAAATGGGAATGGCCAAATCTTTTTCGCCAAGCTCATAACAAGTCTTTCACACCTGCCAACATCAAGAGCGGATTTAGGAAGTGTGGAATCTTTCCCACTGATCGTAATGCTCTTCCTGACATTGCAACCGCTCCATCTGAACCGTTTGCAATTGAAGTATCTAATGCTGGTGCATAGTAAGAAATACTCATTTATATCCATTATAATTATAAACGTTTCATGTGAAACGCGCACGCACACACACTGGAAAAAATAAAGCACGTGGGTTCACATAATATGTAAGTTAACACGCTTGAGTACATACCTCTGTTGATTTACACAAACGATGACGTAACGACATGTATGCTGTACGGAGTTACCCTCCATATGTACGAAATTACCCGACGTCATGTAAACCAACTTTTTGTTATTTTCTTTTTTATTTTATTTCAAATGATTTCACGAATTCGTGTTTTTATAAGAGAAGAAGGTACATAGTTAGATAGAAGAAAAGAAAGAGTCTTCATTCTTTAAGAGTAAACAGAGCTATCCTGGTTTTCATCCAAACGTGTACGGAATTAGCCGGATCGACTCTATACGTCATTTGCAAAGAAAAAAACTGCAAATTTCTCTCACTGAACTGCGTTTTCAAAAAATGTGAAAATGAAAGTAGGATATGAATTCTAATTTACATGGATTGGTCAATCTGCAATAGAGGTGTTGAAAGTTTATATAATGTGTTGACAATGATAAAATCACATTTAGCAGAATCTAGGCATTCTTTGTTACTAAAATTTGGCCATATTCATTACCCAGATAGCAATATATAAGGGACCCATATGGGTGCCATATGGTTTCCCACATGGGCCCCATATGGGCTACCCACATGGGACCCATGTCGAAAGTGCAACCTGTTTTGGACTGGGTCCCATATGGGCAGTCCACCAAGATCCAATATGGGCCCCTTAAAGGTCCCATATTTGCACCCCATTTGCATGTAATATGGCTCCATACCACTGCACTGTCTGAATGTGCAGTCAAATGTGGAAAACTGGTACCAATAGCCTCTGAAAATTTGTCGCTCCAAAATAATATTACTGAAAATCAGAAAATAGGTCCCTCAAATACAACATACAGTTTTATTTTTCTTCTTAATTTAATTAAAACTTAATTTAATCACATGCTGAGAAAACACAAATCGAAAAGTCATAATTCATACAAATATAATTTGAATACAAATGGATATTTTTCATTTTCAATGTGCTATTTAAAGTTTAAAAGTGATGTTTGATTTTCTAACTATAAGACAATTTCTTATGCAACAAAAAAAAAACACTTAAAGATTGTATATCTTTAACTATGCACATAAACTCAATAACTTATTATACAAAAATGCATACTATTGTAAAAAGAAAGTAACTAGCATAACAAGACTAGACTAATAAATGCATCACAATCACACACATAACAACTAGTATCTCATCTTAAGTTCTTAACCTTAATGTATTTGAAATATGAAGTGACATTGAAATTCAAAAGGCTAACTGTACTGATGGATTACTTTAGCAGTACTATTTAGAATACTTAAATCAACCATATCAAACTGGGTGGTGAAAATATAATTATACAGACTAAGCAGACTATCTTGTTCAGCCAAGTGATACATGGATATGTGAAAATATAATTTATATAAAACATATAGATTGTTGGCATAAGCATGTTTAACAATGTGGAAAAATAATCTGGATTAATCTTATCAGCAATTCTCACGCACATACTAGTAGTCCAATCTCCACAAAATTGTTAGTTACAGAACAGATTCCTTTAAAGCTTAATAAAAGAAAAAAAATAGTATACTTAATTCAAAGTTTGACGTGTCTGAAAAATAATGGACTGATATTCAACTATTCAAAACTATATTCTAAACTATTCACTATGAATCTGTCCCTCCACTTATTGAGAGTGTCTCCTGTGGAATTCCTACATTGAAGACTTGTCTGACTTTTGTTGCACTGTTTTCTTCCCCCTTCCCTGTCCAGTACCACCTGAAAGCCATTTATAGACCTCTTACTCAGCGTCTTCAGTGCTGTGGTTCTGAAAGTTCAAAAGGTATGAAATATATCTTAAGAAAGAAAACCAAACAATGTTGGGACTGATAAACTTGGCCTTGAAACTAAAAAATATAACTGATGAGAATAAAGTATCATTTATCTTAACATATCTTGCTTGTAAATGATATAAAAATTGAATAATTCCAAGGCATTGACTATGACCTCATTACATTTAAGACTTGGCTAGAGTTTATAGCAGCAAAACTTACTGTAAAATTCATCCGTGATATGCAGTTTAGTAAATGGCAGCATCCCATTTAGTCCATGGAAGTTGTAGTTTACATCCAGCTCATTTCCATTCAAAAAGCTCCTCACAACATCCCAGAGATTTGAACTAAACAGGTTGACAGGTATTCACAGGTATTCTATCTACAATTACACAAAGTGTATACATTATGAATCATCCAGTTCTATATGTCAGAGATGTGAATACCTTAATGTAGCTTCATGTATATCTGTAGCAAGTTTAAATAGCAAGGCGTACTTATGATACAGAAATAAATAAATACATGATAATAGTAAACAGAGATTTGTTGCAGGATTTGTTAAATTGTATAAATACCATATGGAATGTATACCAGAAAATTGCCCATTACAGTACGTAACGTTATCATTATTATTTAACAATACAGTAAATAATGCAAAAAGTAACAATAAAATTTTATCTAACTTTTGATCGAAATTATTGATCCTTTGGTCCTCAAACTAAAATTTATAGCAGATTAAAGTAAATTCTAGACTTAGACACCTTGAATTTGAACTACCGGTACATACAATATACGATAAACAGGTCGAACTCAACTCGCGAAAATACGTTACAAACAAATTCCTTATTCATAATCAGAATGATTTTCAATAAAAAGCAAGACTTAATTATTAGAAAAGCATCTTAATCAATGTAATACATACGTATTTCAAGTTTTGTATAGGCTAATAATGTTCGTCTGGCCGTCACTCTGAAGAAAAGCTAAATAGGTTAACCGGAAATGTAGAGTGCGCATGTGCAAAACTCTATATCTGGGACCCATATGGGTCCCACATAGTCGAACCCATATAGGCATACCCAGATACCGCCCATGTGGGTCCAGTAAAACACTATATATGGTACCCACATAGGCAAACCCATATAGGCATACACAGATACAGCCCATATGGGTCTGGTATAGTTTAAAAATTATATATGGGACCCACATGGGTCCAACACTGTCGAACCCATATAGGCATACCAAGATACAGCCCATGTATGTCCCTTATGGGGAAAAACTATATATATGGGTCCCACATAGTCGAACCCATATAGGTATACCCAGATACAGCCCATGTGGGTCCAGTAGGAGAAAGAAAGCTCTATATATGGGACCCACATAGGCAAACCCATATAGGCATACCAAGATACAGCCCATATGGGTCCAGTATGGGAAAAATCTATATATGTGGGACCCACATCATCGAATCCATATAGGCATACCCAGATACAGCCCATATGGGTCAAGTATGGGATAAAAAAAACACTCTACATATGGGACCCACATGGGTCCCACATAGTCGAACCCGTATAGGCATACCCAGATACAGCCCATATGGGTCCCTTATGGGTGAAAAACTCTATATATGGGACCCACATGGGTCCCACATAGATTAGCCCATATAGGCATACCCAGATACAGACCATATGGGTCCAATATGGGTAAAAAACTCTACATACGGGAAAAGCATTCTTAGCACATGCAGTAGCTCTGGTGCGGTAAACAACTTTCGTTTTTTTTGAGGATTAAAGTTGGTGAAACCATATACTCTGATGTTTACTATTGCTACCAAATCGGACTTTCAGGCGCTTAGAAAATAGATTGTAGATCCGCCGCTCAAGTCCAGATAGGCTGACGTAGAAATCCTTCAGATTAGCAGCTAAAATTTCTTTATGTAGCCACACCAGCTGTGTCTGTAAATGTAGAAGCTGTAAACAAGCTAGTTCCTGAAAAAGAAAAAGAAGACAAATATATTAATGTAAAAAATTACAAAAAAATGAACCCATCAACTCTTGTGTTCCAATCCATCACGTTACCGCATACACCAAAGATGCTTGGTACATGTAGCTGTTAGTGTAGTTTTAAGATGCATTACTAACATACAGCTATATATACAGATATTTATGTGTTATTATTTTTACCCCCTTTCTCTTTCTATGTCCAACATTTTTGTTTATCTAGTTTACTAATCAAAATTAAATAAATAGGTTAATTATAATATATAAACGTTAATTATAATATATAAACTAAAAATAGTTGCTCCATGATAAAACATAACTTCAACTTCTGAACTGGCCCATTATCGTATTAACTTTTCAACTGCATTGATGTCTCTTATGTCAAACTCTGTCCAACCTTTCAGAGTACATAAGGCATCGGTCGACTGACTGTTTCAACCGATGCTTTTTGTACCCTTAAAGTGGAAAACCCCAAAGGGTTTATGACAAAGTTTTCTCTGTGAACGATCTCACTACTTTGTATAGATTGTTGGTTCGAATACACACATTATATAATGGAATATATTTTGAGATATTGTTAGTAGCATCGACGAGCACAGTGCTGTCAGGGTACTTTCTCAAAAGACGTTTATGAAGCACACAGGTGGAGGTATAGCTCACCTGAGAAAAACGCCCAAGGTTAGCTTTTGTGATCACCCTGCGTCCAATCCATGAAGCGCGCTTACAGTTCTAGGATAGTTTGACCAGTACCTTCAAGATCGCTTTGATGCACCCGAAACCAATTTCAATTTGTTATTTATTTCAACATTATTCGAAGCGTACAACTATCTTTAATATTACTATATACAAACATACTTCCTTCCAGTGACTGCTTGGTAAAGATGATTTTGTATTTTCATTTTTGTTGGGTTGAAGCAGTCTTTGGGACAAGCTCCTTGTCAGTGTATTTGTCTAGAAGGACCTTCAAACGTCTAACGTTCCAGTGTCCCTCTGACGCAAGGTCTTTAATCCTGGCATTCAGTCGTTTGTCTTTAGCCAAGTGTTTGCCCCCTGGTACAATTGACACAATTCAGAATCCACTCGTTAAATACTCTTGTTGATGGCATTAAATGCACATACATTTTAACGTATTGATATATTCAATTTGGAAAAAAGGTTTAGTAAAATTGGACACTTTAATTATTAGTATAACATGAACATAAGCCCTTTCAGGGGATACTTACATGTAAGATGGTTGAATTTTACTTCAAGACAATGGATTTCAATGTGATTTCAGACTACGTGGAACGTGTAAATTTTATTAAGTTTGTATACATCAACCAGAATCACCGCATGAGATTTGGTTTGAATTCCATTTTGACTAAATGTACCCGGTAAGGCATTGTCTTTACCTCTCCTATAGGGTGGTTATTATGCCTGTTGTCAATAAGGACGTGAATAGCAATCGAGGTCACTGTTAGATTGCTGGGTCCTGCTTCACTCCTTTAGACATATCCCTTAACATTCTTGCAGTGCGAATTCCAAAAATCTGCATCAAAAATTTTGATTATACAGAGACTGTTGTGAAAAAATGAATATAAATAAATGATTAAAATGTATTCAGCACAGGAACAGTATAATTTAAAATCTATAACAGTAAAATTGCGAAAATCCGAAGATAGATGTGTGAAAATAAAGGCTTTGGAAATCGCGAGACTTGTATATCCAGTAATATTTTTCCCTATAGAAAAAAGTACGATAGAGTGCATGTCTTTTATGGTAATTGCAATGTAGGATATTCGTTGCTCAATATAGTACACTGACATCTTGGTTTATCAATGTTAATGGGCAAATTGCAAGGAATTATTAACATTATTAAAATGTCCACTTACATTTAACAAAAGAAACATTAATTTCACAGTAACTCGGACTTACTTGATACTGTGGGAATTTTAAGATACGCCGTACACGTCTGCATCCCGTCTTCTTCGAAGGCTGCAGATTTCGACGTCTTTGTCTTCCATATTCATGACCTGCGTCCTTTTAACAGTTGCCGTATATTCTTAATTTAAATTATTATATTTTAACTAGTTCATGTGATGTAACAGGAAACTGAAATTTTGTGGTTTTAATGTTTTTCTGTAGAAAAAGGTATTGACTTGACGTCGACGATAGCTAGACCAAGTCCGTGATAACACATTGATTTATCAAATATAACTTAATTTAAAAGTTTTTACATTCAGATACATTAAGATTGAAACTCGTTAATCGTTTCGTGAACTATATTGTTGCATTATTAATGCAATACTTTACTTTTGTCTGGAAATTCGTTACGTAGTATATCCAATGGCGAATCCACACACCCAGTTTAGAATTCCCGATCCGCCACTGAGTATATTTATAAGCGATACAATACTTTTTCTTCAGCATATGTATACCTCGAATTTGAACTTTTAAATGATACGGCCCTTTGTGGCATTCGTATACTTTGCTGTCTACTATAATAAGTGGTTGTCCGTCGTAATGAATAGGAACTTCACTCCAGTTCCAGACCGCCTCAAACAGCACCTTCGGGCCTTGAAGGCTTTTCAAGCCTGAAAATGTATTCATTGCGGTAAGGTCAGCTCTAAAAAACATACAACTTCAGACAATTGAAAATTATCTTTAACACACAAATGTGTGAGAGGCATGATAATATATATATGAATAATGAAAATGGCTTGAATATTTGTGTCAAACAAGCGAAAAGATTAGGGAAAATTAATTTATTTCAACAGATATTTTTTGTATATAGTGTTATAATATCCTGACGGCATCCCTTTTACATTTTTTAATAAATAACAGCGTCATAATGAGAAATAAAACGTATCAAAAGTATCCAGTCACATTAACCTTGGTAACTATTCTGAAATGCGTAGATGTCTAGTGGTAACGTACCCGACCGCGGATTCAAAGGGGAGGGGGCAAGGTAAGGCCTTCCCAGGCAGAAAGTACGGATCTAACCCAATAACTGTCAAGAGGGTAAGTTGTAAGAATGTGTTTCTTTCCCGATCGACTTAAAATTAAATTATTGCATATAACGGTGAAAAGTGTCATTTCTATGCCTTTGGGATGTGAAAGACCCATCGTACTGTAGTTCTATACATAGATTGAAACATATAGCTACAACAAATACTACGGCATGTATTTTTAAGGACACAGATCAGATCAGCACCACTTTTCTATTTATTTTTCTTAACATTAACAGTATTCGTTTAATATTTCCATCAGCAAGGAAACATGGGGGTAATGATAATCATGGGACATAAGTGCGCTCACCACAGAACTGCATAGCATACATGCAAATAAATTAGCTCCATTTCTCGTGTATGGATATGTAATAAACATGTAAAAGATTGTCAATACAGAGAATTGTCCAAACTCGAAAATTCATTGGTTATTTTCATAATTCATCCATCAAAGGAACACAATACACTTACACAGTACCTCAAACATCTGTCCCAAACTGTGTCAATTTTCATAGGAAGGTACTAATGTGCACCCTCAAGCACAATCACAAATGAAATAACGTTAAATTGTATGTCCTACACGTGCATGTTTTGTTTAAATAAAAACATGGTTCTTCAGATAGGCCATTCCATTGTCGTGAATATTTAACACTTTCAACTGACGTGAATATTTAGCACCTAAGGGAATGGATTTTCTTCTTCCTTCAGGAAACGTTTTTAATTATTGCATTAATATTTTAACAAAGGTTTTGAAGGAGGTGATCCCTGCAAATTTTGATCAAATTCTGTCCAGAAGTTTCAGAGGAGATGTCGTTTAAAGATTTCACAATATACATGTAAGGCAAATTGGCCCCGCTCCTGGTGGCCATGTTCTTTTACGGATCGGAATAATTTTAGCAACTTTTGTGAAGCTTCACAGAAAGATCATCCCTGCCAAATTTAATGAAATTCTGTCCAGAAGTTTCAGAGATGTAATTTAAACATTTCACTATATACATTTAAGGCAAATCAGCCCGGAATAATTTAAGCAATCTTCGTAGATAGTTACCCAAGGAACATCTGTTCCAAAATATTTTGAAATCTGGCCAATTGTTTTGAAGGAGATGATTTTATTTTTTTTTCCTTTGCCATGGTTACCAGGGTTCCACATGGATCAAGTTGATTTTAGCAACTTTTTTTAAGATACTCCAAGGATCATCCCTGCCAAAATTAATCAAATTCTGCCCTGCGGTTTCAGAGATGTAGTTTTAAAGATTTTACTATATACATATAAGGCAAATTAGCCCTGCCCCTGGTAGCGATGTTTTTTTACGGATCGGAATTATATTAGCAATCTTGGTAGAGAGTAACCCAAGGAACAACTGTATTAAAATCTAGTCAATAGTTTTGAAGGAGATGATTTTTTTCTTTCCGTTACCATGGTAACCAGAGTTTCACAAGGATCAAGTTTATTTTAGCAACTTTTGTGAAGGCTCACCGAAAGAACATCCTGCCAAGTTCTATCAAATTCTGCCAAGCGGTTTCAGAGGTGACATTTAAAGTAAATTGTGAACGACGGACGCAGGGCGATCACAAAAGCTCAGGTAAGCTAAAAATCATGTCCTTCAAAACTGTTTGCCAGATTTCAAACTATTTTGGTACAGATGTTTATTGGGTAACACTCTACCAATATTGCTCTCTACCAATATTGCAAAAATTATTCCGATCTGTAAAATAATATGGCCGCCAGGGGCGGGGCTAATTTTCCTTATATGTATAAAGTAAAATCTTTAAACATCTTCTCTGAAACTGCTGGACAGAATTTGATTAAATTTGGCAGGGATATTCCTGGGATAAGCTTCACAAAAGTTGCTAAAATTATTCTGATCTGTAAAAAAACATGGCCGCCAGGGGCGGGGCTAATTTGCCTTATATGTATATAGTGAAACCTCTAAACGACATCTCCTCTGAAACCGCTGGACAGAATTTGATTATATTTCGCAGGGATGATCCTTGGGTGAATTTGCACAGAAGTTGCTGAAATTATTTCGATCCATAAGAAACATTGCCATAGTGGCTTGGCTTATTTGCTTAATATGTATATAGTGAAATCTTTAAATGAAATCTTTAAATGACATCTCCTCTGAAACTGCTGGACTGAATTTGATGAAATTTTGCAGGGATCACCTCCTTCAAAACTACTGGCCAGATTTCAAAATGTTTTAATACAGACTATGTTCCTTGGGTAACTCATGTAAGCGATCCAGGGCCATAATGGCCTTCTTGTTACCGAATAGTAAAACGGTCATTTAATGGAAAAGAAACAGCAAACAGCTGTTGGAGCTTAATGTCCCGTTAAACAAATCATTTTAAAAAGGAAATTAGATACAGACAGAGATGGCAGTGCTTTAGCTCACAAGGTGAGCTATTAAGATCACCCTGCGTCCGTCGTCAACAATTTACTTTGAACATTATCTCCTCTGAAACCGCTTAACAGAATTTTATGGAACGCCATGACTGTCTTATGATGTTTATGTTTGGTACATATGCCTTTCAGTGCACATTATATGCAGTGGTAAAACCGTTATGCTCAGTAGATTTGTAATTACGTGCTGTTTACTTGCCATTATCTGCGGTGCATCTGACTTTACATGCGATTCTTTTGTAATTTTATTCTCCTTTTGCCATATACTCGATTCTCGTGTCTTTATATGCAGTTGGTTTGTTAGTTTGTTAGTATGATCACTTCAGTGGTTAGTATATTCGATGGCTTACGAACATATATGCAGTTCGTCCTTTAATATATGCAGTTGAAATGTAGTGATTTCAACTTCATGATAAGCGGTAAAGAGCGCTAAATGTTATGTTGAATTTTTAATATTTTCAGTTCACACGACTTTAAATGCAGTGCTTATTGCATTATGTTCAGTGCTCTCTTCGTTAGTATGCTAATGCAATTTTCCGAAGAATTCCGTTACCGACTGGCTGTTACTTCCGAAAGTAAAGTATTTGGTGCGCAGTTTCTTTATTTTTTAACAATTTGTTAATCCCAAATACAGAAAATCTTGTTCAGAAAGCTTGCACACAATGTCAGGGGTAATCTTTTCACGAACTAATGCCGGAACAGCATCATTTGCACCGACTCACTTTAATATCACATCCATAACATGGTCAGCCATTTTGAAAAAAATGGGTGTACTGATAAAATGATCTCGAATGATTGGTTACATTCGTAAACGTTCGGCAGAAATCGTGAAACATATCGCAATAATCAATACATCACATAACGAAAAAGCACTAAACATGGTGCATAATGCAATGAGCACTGCATATATAATCACCTTAACTAAAATAGTTTAAAATCAACCGAGCATACAACATGCCTTACCACTAAACACGACGTTTTTACCACTGAATATAAATGATTTTCAACTGGATATATTTTTACATGAACCATATAACCTTAGTTCTCTAGAACCATCGAACATAATGACCGCTGAAGTGAACATAATGACAAACCAACTTTATATAAAGTCAAGTCATAATTTCCGTTGAAACATGAATCGCAAGTGTAGCAAAGACAACTGCCTAGTGATTATTGTGCTAGAAGATGATGCTCTAAATTGGTGAATTTTCCGTATTGATGGAAAGAGGCGAAAATGGCCGACTGTGTCTATTGGTATTCCTGACTCATAGCAGAACACGCGTGATTTACAAGCTGCTGCTTCTTTAAGAGTGGATAATTCCTCAATTACAAATTGGTAGAAATCTGCATACTGTATAATACTTTTCCCCCTCAACACTGCTAGGTCAGCTTGTTGTTTCAGGTAGACACCAGCGGCGTATTGTGGTCCCTTATCGTGCGACGTTTCATAAATATTACGAGTTATGCATATTTATAAATGTTGAAGCCGCTTTAGCAAAAATTCATCTCCTTTAAAACTACTGTCCAGATTTACTACTGTCCAGATTTCAAAATGTTTTAGTACAGATGTTACTTGGGTAACTAACTCTCTACCAAGATTGCTAAACATTTTCTGATCCATTAAAAAAACATGGCCGCCAAGGGCAGGGCTAATTTGCCTTAAATGTATATAGTGAAAATTTTAAACATCTCCGAAAACGCTGGCAGAATTTGATGATCCTTGGGTACACCTTCACAAACGTTGCTAAAATAAACGTGATTTATGTAGAACTCTAGTGTTCATAAAACTCTTCAAGAATGGCCGTAAGGCAATCAAAATAAACATTGCGTACATTACTTCAACATAACTTTGGCCTTTTCATTACATAAAAGAGATTTAAAAAAAAACTACTTTCGTTTTGACCGACATATTGCGATCGCACACGAATTTCAACGGAAATCCTCGGCATATCGCGTCAGCTTCTATTTTTAGCCCATGACCTAAACGGTGTAACTGTACACAAATGAAAAAATGTAAACAAAGCTTCTGTAAGTATTCTAAATCTAAATCGTTAATTTATCGCTTTTTCTTCTTTTTTCTTTAATCGCATATGCATGTTTTGTGATAAATTGTTTAGTTTCTTTAAACATAATAATTGAAAGACGAACGGTTACGTATTTATTATGCTTTGTGGAAGCAAAGACGGCTGTACGAAGTTACACCTTTCAGAAGACTGTTATTATAATTACAATTATAATGCATATTTAGAAGGATGCGCTACATTATTTTTTTATTTTATTTAATTTTTGGTACTGGTTGTCACGCTTCCGTAGGGCGGTGCGGGATATCGACAAACCAAAAGTACACAAATGTTAACTACTTTTCAACCGATGTTGTTCGTACGTAAAGAGAGTATTTTACAGCAATAATTCTAGCCCAGTAATTTGTATAAAGTTATACTGTATGTAAATGAGTCATTCAAAAATCTTTTGCTAACAGAAAGAGCATCTCGAGATCATCAAGCATCAGGGAGAGGGAGCGGTGTGTGAAGGGGAAGATGTGCTGGAAAAAAAAGTGATGAAACATTTTTTCAAAGACAGAGAAATGAAATGAAGGTGGGTATTGACAGAACTCACAATTGCTAATAATCCCCTTCTCAATAATTTAAATGTCCAGCTAGCTGTCAACGTAATAATTTCAAGGAAGAAAACAGTATTTAACATAGTTAATTACTTGCAATGCCAATATTTTTATTTAGTTAATTTGCCACCCATTATAGTGGTTTCTCATAGCCAAAAAATGACATTCTTTCCCCAAAATACTGTATGCACCTTTTTCCCCCGAATTTTTCCCCAATATTTTTTTTTCAGAAGAAATAATTCATGAAACTTGAATGAAATATGTGTTTTTCCAGTAATTTAAATGTTGAAAATGAAACATTCTTTGGCATATATATATACAAATCACTGTATGCAATACCATCATGATATAGATTCAAAACTCTTTCTCAATCATCAGTTCAAGGGATGTATTTTTAATCGTGGTCATAGATGATATTTATAAATTTCATTAACTTGTTTACAGAATGATGTTGCAAATATGACAGAGGCAGAGGTAAGAAACAAACTCTGTCATGCGCTAGATTACCAGCCAGGTATTATGCTTGATGTCATGAGGCATGTCCAGCAGCAGCTTGGGGATATCACACCCACATCCTGGGGGTAATGTGCCAGATTGGTGTATATGTAGTCACTGCCGGGAGATGCTGACACAACAAGTATGCTGTCTGATGAAAAACTGTGTCTCAAGGCAGGCAGTAAGTACAAATAAATATTATATAGACCAGAAATTGTGTAATGTTTTTTTTTTTAAAGATCAAGATCACCTAAGCCTTTTGCTCATCAAAAAATAAAATAAAAAATATGGATGGTTTGGAAACTGCATACCTGTCTTTAAAAAAGACGAACCATATGGCAATGTTTAAATTGACATCTCATAAATACATGGAGAAAATTTGATTCAAAGACTATTTATTTGGAAGGGCAGCCATGACTAATTTGCTATGTTGTTGACTTACTTAAACTAGACTCTTCCCCACACACATTCGGTTCAAGTACGTTTCTTGCTATTTAAGGCTTTCAACATAAAACATCCTTGTGGTACATTTTTAAATTTGTGCTATTAAGCAGTTATGGTCTTCGGCTTGTTCTGAACTGTACATCTCCATTTATTACAAATATTTATATTAAAAGAAAAAAGGAAACCGTCCCTTATCAATGTGCAAACAATGCAAATAAAATTGTAAGTATTGAAATAACTTTTGGCAGGTATTAGGTAGGCTTTAGGGATATGTTTGTATTTCTTAAGCCTCTTGGAATGGATTCTATCTTACCCTCAGTTTCCCATAAGCCTAGACTTTTTCAAATCTGTTCAAATCCTTTATCTATGATTTTTAATAATAAAGCTTTGCAGCATTGACATATCTTTTGTTTCTCATAACAATCTTTGCTTTACAGAATTTTGATCTGCTCATCCTGCATGGAGGTGTTCTTGCCCTGGCAAAAGAATACCAACGAGATACCCTCTTATTTCAAGATGGGGAAGGATGGGGAAGGCAAACCGGCATCAAGTGTACCGACAGTTTATTTTATGGACATACAATTGTTTGGGTGCCGGAAACAAGAGAGTGATTCCTTCCTGTGTCTAGCGAATAAGAGACAAATTTCCGGATCCATATGGACAGTGCCGAGGATTTGTCCGATCTACATTTGCATAAATATTATTTATATCTTATAAATTTCTTTTTGGAATGGTCATATCACACTTATGCTAAATATTGTTAAATGAGCTGTCTTTACAGCAGTATTTCAGCCTTATAGTGATGCCCAACTAATTACATGTGGTGGAAAACCATACAATACACAAGGGCAGCTGTGGTACCTAATTGCATCTAGGTTGAAAAACTGACCTGCAGCAAGCCAGCTGAAATGCTTCAAAACAGGATACATCCAAACCTTGATGGGACTTGAACCCACAGCAGTGACTTTACCCATCAGCCATGGAACTCCCTCAAAACGTTTTAGCATGGGTAATAGTTTTCAGGAATTTTCCTGAATTTCAGGACATTCTTCTTATTCTATACAAAAATATATACCGGAAGATGAAGGTTTTTTTTAAAATTGTTTCAAGTACAACCTGTTGACATTTCGATTTATTTCTTCATTAAGGATGTCTTTTGCTGATAATTCATTATAAAATATGCAAGTTGAATATCAGATCGATCGAACCGTGCATAAAAGTCAATGAAAGTATCAATTTGTGCAAAGTTACGACCTCCGTAACCAATCGATGTCGGATTCCCGTTCCTTACCATATTTCAATATATGAAATGTAACTGAAAAAAAAAAATAGGAACGGGGATATGCGGTTCTAGTGACAGTGAGTTTGCAGGACTATCAGTCCTTTGATATGTATATAATTCGGCACAGACATGGGATTTCCCACATTGCTATTCATAAATGCGATGTTGGGAAATCACAGACAGGACAATATTATACCTTTATAAAAAGATCGGTTGTGTTAATATGGCGAATATGGGTAAACATAAATGATTTTGGATTTCTGTCATTAAATTTACGAAACAGGTTAAAACATTGTAAAATTTACTTCTCTTTCGTTTTGATACTATCTGAGATTTGAGTTCTGTCAGCATACAATACGATAATAAATTATAAGACTGTAAACTAGATAAACTTATTTAGTTCGAAAGTATCTCATATTTTTTTTCTGTCTATTATGTTTAATATACATTCTATAATTTGCAAAATAAAATCTATTCACTTTTTAGCTCACCTGTGCAAAGCTCGGGGTTAGCTATTGTGATCCCGTGAGTGTCCGTCGTCTGTCGTGAGGTGTGCGTCGTCAACAATTTTTAGTGTTTACACTCTATCACCTTTATTTCTTTAGCAATCATCTTCAAACTTTAAGACAATATTTATGACCATAATGTCTCGATTGAGTTCGATTATGGCTGAGATCAGTCAATTAGGTCAGGAGTTATGCCCCTTTTAATATTAAAAAAATGCCAGATTCACTTTGTTTACACTCTAGCATCTTCATCTTTTAAGCAATCATCTTCAAACTTTATGGCAATGCTTATGACCATAATGTCTCGATTGAGTTCGATTATGGCTGAGATAAATTTATTAGGTCAGGAGTTAAGCCCCTTTTAATATAAAAAAAGCAAAATTTCACATTGTTTACACTCTAGCATCTTCATCTTTTGAGCAATCTTTTTCAAACTTTATGACAATGTTTATGACAATAATGCCTCAATTGAGTTCGATTATGGCTGAGATCGGTCAATTAGGTCAGGAGTTATGCCCCTTTTAATATTAAAAAAATGCCAGATTTCACGTTATATACATTCTAGCATCTTCATCTTTTGAGCAACTTTCAAACTTTATGCAATGTTATGACCATAAGGCTCATTGAGTTCGATTATGACTGAGATCCGTCAATTAGGTCAGAAGTTAAGCCCCTTTTAATATTCAAAAAATGCCAGATTTCACTTTGTTTACACTCTATCATCTTCATCTTTTAACAATCTTTTTTAAACTTTAAGACAATGTTTTTGCCCATAATCTCGCAATCGGGTTCAATTATAACTGATATTGACTATTAAATTTAGGAGTTATGCCCTTTTCACCATAAAAAAAGCCAGATTTCACTTTTACACTCAAGCATCTTTATTTCTTAAGCAATCATCTTTCTCAGGTGAGCGATCAAGGGCCATCTTGGCCCTCTTGTATTATATTATGTACATAAAGAGACCATACATGCAGGCATGTTTTTATGAATTTGCCGATAAAACAAGCCAAATAAGATAAAGGAAAATAGGACGGATAAAACCATTTAAACTATCGTTAGTGTGGAAGTTTATAAATAAATATATTTTCAGTGTGGTAGATGTATAAACATCCGAGATGGATGAGAACCAAAAAGGCCTGTCCATTCGTCTGTACGAGGCATTGGAGAGAGTCGGTGCTTCGGAGGAGACGAGACACATTCACAACGAGAATGTTGTCGGTGAGATATTATCGGACATAATAGATACAGTCCGTTTCAAGTTCCAAGTTAAAATTGCACAAGTTCAACGTATCTATGTGGAAGTTGGTGTGAGGGCACTACTACCCCGGAAATGGGGTCAGATGTGGATCAATTAGTGGTTATGGAAATACCTGTCAATATTGACATCAATGAGGCCGGTCGTGGGTTGTCATATTTGATGGTCCAGGAATGCAACACCCAGCCAGGCTATTTACAGTATGTCTATGACAGAGTACCGTTCACAGTGCATAGGGTGGAAGTATTGTCTAATCATGTCACAGATACACAAGGAAGGATATGTCTAAACCTTATTTTTCAACCAGGAGATGAAATACATGGTCCAGCAAATTCCTCAGATATCGGCAATGGATTAATTAATGATAAGGTTGCGGCATTAAGGTGCACACGGATACCCGACGGTTACACTGAGTGGATCCATCGGAAGCGATGTCATGGCTTTCCTTCCAGGGAATTATTAGACAGAATGGTCAAACTGAGTTGTTATGTTGTCGGCGTCGGCCATGAGAGAAGTGATGAACAAGATATTGAATGGAGGTTGTCGTTCTCTTTACAAGAGAGGGAACTCATGCTCAGTTTGAATGCCGTTCAACATAAATGCTACATTATATTGAAAAATGATAGAAAGAAAGATATTATTCAACCACAAATTGGCGAAGTCGATGTGATTTCTTCATATCACTGCAAGACATGCCTCTTCTGTGCAATTGAGAACTCTCCACCTGAGATTTGGACACGAGACAATCTAGTACATTGTGTCTTTCGATGTCTGAATGTATTATTTGAAAGTGTGCAATCTGGTAATTGCCCAAATTACTTTATGGCCAACTCCATTATGTTTGACCGTCTTAGGTTTAGAGAAACACGTGAAAATAATTTACAGATATTAGATGAAATATTTAGGGTTGGACCTAATATTTTGTTCAGTCTTAAGATTGATAACATTGGGAATATACTTGCTCGTGGAATGATATGTGACAGAAATAACAAAGTGCACCACAGGTACAACTTGCATATGTTTCTTATCAGTTGTCTCTCGGATTTAAACCATAGACTCCTGATCTATTGTTCTCATAATTCCTTGGATCAAACCATAAAGTTCTGCCTTCAGCTTCTGGACTATCTACAGACCACTGCTTGTGTCCGGGATCACACTGAACAACAAACCAAAGAAGCGTTCTCCTATGGTATTCCTTGGGTCCATCAGAGGTTAGCCACGTCCCTTGCTTCTAAAGCACTGCAAAAAAACAATGAGAGAACCACACAACAATTATGTCAAAGAGTGACGACCATTTCCGTAGGGGCCTTGCAACAGACCTAATGAACACCCGCCTGATGTATGTAGCCGTGCTGTACAAACTGGGGAAGTACAAGGAATGTGAAGAGATACTAGAGAAGCTTGACCTGGAGTTGAAAAAGCACACAGCGTCTATTTGTTGGTGTGATGGTGTTTTAAAATATAAAGAAAATGACGACATCAAAAATAAAATTACAGACTAAAATCTATCAATCAAAGAAACTCTTTATACAGAGGTTGTTTCATGTACCACTTTCCTTCCACAAGATGTTAACATTGTCCCGCCACCACTCCAGTATGAGATGCGCAGGTCAGAGGGCACGCCTCCAGGATCACGTAACGAGGAAAATGAAAACTGGTTCGATTGGGCTGTTGTTGACGCCAAGGTTTTCTTGTTCTTTATGCAGTACCTGGTGTTCACAAAACTAGATTTCATGGCAAATAAAGAAGTTGCCTTACAAAACCTTGAGTGGGTCATAACAGGTGACATCAAACATAAAGATACGGCCTACAACCTGAGGTGTTGGGGGAACGTCTCTTGCTTTTCGGCCGCAGCACAACGCGGCCAAGTTTCATGTATCTGATCTCATGTATAACATTGATACGGCGTTTAATAGTTGATAACTTGACTATTTGAGTTTACCGTCGCTTCGACAGTATTTCAGTCATAAAGCGACGTCCAGCTAATAACAGGTGGAGGAAGACCCTGAATGCACGGAGGCATCCGGGTAGAACCACCGACTTACCGCAAGCCAGCTGGAAGGCGTTTAATAGTTAGGTAGATGTATCACATTATATCGAATGCTTTGTGTAATTAGTGATGTAACAATTACTGGTGGGTTTAAAGTAAACTAAACTGCATGAGTTTCGAATACCTAACCGTGTTGGATTACTAATAATTATACTTACTGATCATTTCGTAATGAACTTCGTGTTGAAGTTATATACTGTGGAGTATGTAATGAGATTCAAAATGCAATAATACGTTTCATGGTAATGTCCATTCGTACTTAAAACATTTGGACATCGACATGTGGATGAGTATCTATTTTGCGAATTATAAACCTTTAACGAGAATAACGAGAAAAACTATTCATTAACAATGTTCACATGTATGGAGAACCTATGTTCACATGTATGGTGATCGTTTAACCTAGGCCCGGCCCTAATTACTTTTAGTAACAGGAAGTAAGTTCTTGGATTGATAATAGTAATTTTAAGAACTACCCGAGAGAAAATGGAATTTAAAATACTTCAGGATTGACCTATTGCAACGAAGCTAGAATTTTTCTTTTGTGTAAATGACAATTTCATTTTGTAAATGCTGTATAATACCTTAATTGGTACATTAAATCACAGCATTTTCTTTTTCATATGTTTTCAAGAAAATGTTAAAATATCACTTTCTTTTAAACTTATTTCATATGTAAATTATCATCGTCTTGCTTATGCAAGTATTGGCTTTTATAGGACTGTACATATTAAAACACAAGTGTTTGCACGGGCACTGCGTGAACATTCCTGTCTGACAATCAATAAATCTATGTACCGCTCGTTATTTACCTGTAATGTATTCGTATGTACTTCATGTGCAGACAGAGTGTTGATATATGAATATGTGTATATTTTGATCAGATTATAGGCGACGACTTATGTCTAAGATACAAGGACTATTTATGACACCGTGTCAATTCTTGAAAGCACAGCATTTGTAATACGATGCTTGGTGTGCATTGTTAACATCTACTGGATATTCTCCAAGACATATGGTGTATCATTTCAATATTGTCATGTGATTTGGCTGGAATTTAATGTCAGTCAAGTTGGACTTGTTTCTTTAGGATAACATATCGTGCGTGTACACATGCTGTATTGTAATGACATCGCCTTTCTCTCTCTCTCTTTCTGTCTTGTTAAGAAGTAAAATAGTTTGATTAATACGGTTATGTCATTTATTATTCCTTGTCTGTCGTTTCGGCAAGAGTTAACCCAGATGTGATTTGTATATTTTATGTGTATATATAAGTACTTATGTATTGGTTTGTATACTTATGTTTGTATACAAATGAGGTAATTAATATAGTTTATTGCTTCTTGTGTGTATTAATGTTTGATTTCAATGTTATATTGTAATCTTCACAATTAGGGGAAACAATGTATGTGTGTGTCGTTAGAATTTGTGTGGAGTAACTTGTTTTTAGTAATCTTTGAATAGCATATGCAAGAAAATCATCGTCAATCCTCAAATATTCGGACCAGTCAGAGACATAGAATAAATTCTGCTTCGAATTTGATAATAATGCGAATATTTTGATATGAAGAGGAGGGTTAAAGAATCAACCAGAAAATAGATAGCTACATAATTGCACAATCAATAAAATTTTCCAAAAGCCTGTATATGGAAACATTAATAAAAATAATTCCAGTGTGATATGAAGGAAACTATTTCTGGAAAGGGCTGCAACATTTTGGGACACACCTTCGTGGGGGTATTGTTTTCCGGAATTTAAAACGGTTGAAACTGAAAAAAATGTTAACTGGTTAATTCAGAATGCAGATGACTTTTGTTACATTTGTTTACAATTTAGATATTAGATATTTATTTGACACTGGGATTTCACACAAATCCTTCTAGGCATTTCTCGGATTGGGTCATAACTTTGTGACTGGGAAAGTATTGGAAAGTCCCCTTAGATGGGAGCAAACTCCCAATCTTTAGGTGAATTGTCAATGAACAATACCACTGGACTAAAGTTTTAACTGTAAGCAAGTATTTTTAAGTGGCTGCGACTTATTACGGTCAACTTTGCCTGTTCTAACAGACCTTCCAATCTATCCCGGTTTTGCTCACTATTCTCGAGTTCAACGTATTATGAAATAAGCAGTTCGTTCCACATTGGCGAATCTAGGGAAACCATTTTTAGTTGTGTGTGACGTCAGTCACACCAACTATAGTACTACTTTTTCAACCCAGGTTCTCCTAGAATTAAAACCGAATAACCTCTCAATAGTGTAAATATGATAGAACAATTGTATATATCTCTACAACATAAGTATACTAGAATGAAGCAAAAATGCTGAAAAATCAATGCTGTGTCAAAAACAAATACTTACAGGCTACAAAAATCGCCTGTGACATGAAAACATTATAGGACTTATTTTTCTATGCTGTTGTAACTGCAATCGAATGATGTAACTTTTTTTTATCACATGATCACTTTAACATGCGCGCGAATATAGTTTGTTTCGATGCAAAGGTGACTCGCAAATAAATTTGATAGTAAATGTGCAGCGTTCGGTCATTTTAGGCTATTACAAAAACCCATGTGAAGTCCAAAACAAATCATTGTAACACATACTATAAATCACACCAATCTATCGATCTCAGATATCTCGAAAGGTTATTTCTTGCATTAAAAAATGACCGAAACCTGTATATCTACTATCCGAAATGAGATCGGAGCCTCTGACATGTGTAAAAAAATTGCATAATTACATCAGTCTATAAATAAAGACTGCTGTAGATAAGGCACTGCATGAATACAAATCAAAGCTCTGAGAGAACAGAATGCTGCATTTCTTTTGTTTATCAAAGTAAATTTAACTTGCAGCTCTTCAAGCACTCTTTCATTTGAGACACACACAACTTCAGTGCCTTCAGCGCTTTGATTGTTATTGTTCCCAGCTTGTATGTACTAATTTGTGACGGTTGATTGCCCTTCTTTCTTAATAAGCACTTTTAATTTCCTTGTGTAAGAATTCATAGACTAAAACAAGGACAACAATGTTTTACACAATACTTTTAAGAACAATATGTTTTTGCATAACAAGGTTATATCGATAAAAAAGTTTAGTATGAAGCTGTTGTTTCTTCATTAGTATTTTCCGACTCCCCCTTGGGCGGCCGAATAAACGCTGGGATTTAGAAGCAGGACACGAATATACCGTCTAGTGTCACGCCGGTACCCAGGCAATATGGTCTCCCTTTCTGTCAATCTATATGATTGGGTAAATTCTGTAAGACTAATCAAAACCACTGTTTCAAAACAGTCTAGGTACGGAAACCTCTTTAGGCTTTAAATAGTGTTTCTTATTAACCAGCCAGTTATTTCGCCAAGCATGGGCTATGTCATGCATTGTTCAGATAACATAACTCGTATTCAGAAACAGATGTTGGGTCCCTTGAACATTTTTGTTTATTTTGATCTTAAGCTTATGTAGTTTCCGCTTTACTAAGCGATTTTATTTTTATAATTTTATTATATAAAGATACCCTTATAGGGCAAATTGTTTTAAGCTCACCTGAGCATAAAGTGCTCATGGTAAGCTTTTAGGAGGTATCTGTGTCCTGCCGTCCGGCGTTTACATTTTCCTTTAAAAGCATCTCCTCCTAAACCGATTGATAGAGTTTTACCAAACATCACAGGACTCATCCCTTTGAATTGTTCAAATTGTTTTGACTGATTAAAAAGTGGGTCACCGGAGCTAAATAAATGCTAAAAAGACATCTTTTCCAAAACTGCAAGGCCTATAGCTAAGATATGAAGTGTGAAGCATCGATCAGTAGACGATGACTCAAAATTGGCCCTTTCCTAAGGGTCACTTGACTTAACGTAAATTTATATAGGAAAAACTTGAGGCCTGGTCACACGGAGACGTAGGACTTCCGAGTCGTAAGACAGCGTAGAAAATGACAGTCTTTGACAAAACCCTACGACAGGCCCCGTGTTCTCGAAAATACTTCAAGTACAATCTCTGGCTCAAATCTGAGTATCATAATCAAACCACTATTGAATTTGTTTGTCATTCTTGTAGAATTTGTTTAATTCTGCTATGAAGTTCGCGCAATAAAACTATTATTATTGACAGCAATGAAAGTGTTCATTAATTAGTCCATTCTGCATATTCCAATGCTGCAACTATTATTCTCCCCATTGAAATCAAAAACACATACCTTTAAACATGTGGCAGCAATGAGTATTTTATACTTATCTTCTTTTCCTGTGTAAAGCTTGCTTCATTTGATATTATTTTATGCCGTCAAAGGCTAGCTGATGACCAGACACCTCTTTCCCAGGATTTGTCAGTACTGAAACACATGCACATTCGTAGTTAACTGAGAACAGGGGTAGAAGGCGAATGACCATCAGAAAAAAAATGCAGTTCATTCATAGCGGGACCGTGCCCGACCCCAGTGGGGATCGAACCCACAACCTTCGGTTGCGCAACCAAGACCGATAGATTTATGTGAGATCAATGCTCCCTGTCCTGTGGTTGGGCTCTGGAACGTTATACAACTCATATCTATTCAGACGAACCCCAACAGTAAATTAAAGATTTCTTCCAAACTAACAACAACCTTTCGATCGCAGGTAGGCGTTCTTATCCACAAGCCACCGGGACAGTGAGTTATAACTGATATTAGCTTACATATTAAATTGGAAACTGAAGCAATCTGAACCATGCCCTAGATCTCTGCGATACGCTTTTGCTGGCCGGTATCTCCAGGGCTACCCCGGGATTAGGGCACTTGACGCTCGAATCCAACTGATGACGCGCTTTCTCCACATTTCTCTACCTAAAGAAGAGCAAAGTTTAGGGTGAGCTATTGTGATCCCGTGAGTGTCCGTCGTCAACAATTTAGTGTTTACACTCTAATCACCTTTATTTTTTAAGAAATCGTCTTCAAACTTTAAGACAATGTTTATGACCATAATGTCTCGATTGAGTCCGATTATGGCTGAGCAGTCATCTTCAACCTTTATGGCAATGCTTATGACCATAATGTCTCGATTGAGTGTGAATATGGCTTAGATCGGTCAATTAGGTCAGGAGATAAACCCCTTTTAATATAAAAAATGCCAGATTTCACTTTGTTTACATTCTAGCATCTGCATCTTTTGAGCAAACATCTTCAAACCTTATGACAATGTTTATGACCATAATGTCTCGATTGAGTTCGATTATGGCTGAGATCAGTCAATTAGGTCAGGAGTTAAACCCCTTTTAATATAAAAAATCCAGATTTCACGTTGTTTACACACTAGCATCTTCATCTTTTGAGAAATCATCTTCAAACTTTATGGCAATATTTATGACCATAATGTCTCTATTGAGTTCGATTATGGCTGAGATCGTAATAGGTCAGGAGTTAACCCCTTTTAATATTAAAAAAATGCCAGATTTCACTTCGTTTACACTCTAGCATCTTCATCTTTTGAGCAATTATCTTTAAACTTTATGACATTGTTAATGACCATAATGTCTCAAGTGAGTTTGAATATGGCTGAGATCGGTCAATTAGGTCAGGAGTTAAGCCCCTTTTAATATAAAAAAAATGCCAGATTTCACTTTGTTTACACCTTAGCATCTTCATTTTTTTAGCAATCATCTTCAAACTTTATGACATTGTTAATGACAATAATGTCTTAATTCAGTTCAGTTGTGGCTGAGATGGGCAAATTAGGTCAGGAGTTATGCCCCTTTTAATACAAAAAATGTAAGATTTCATTTTGTTTACTCTCTTCCATCTTCATGTTTTTAAACAATCTTTTTTAAACTTTAAGACAATGTTTTTGCCCATAATCTCACAATCAGGTTCAATTATAACTGATAATGACTAGTTAATTTAGGAGTTATGACCCTTTCATCATAAACAAGAGGGCCAAGATGGCCTTTGGTCGCTCACCTGAGAAAGATGATTGCTTAAGAAATAAAGATGCTTGAGTGTAAAAGTGAAATCTGGCTTTTTTATATTAAAAGGGGCATAACTCCTGACCAAATTGACGGATCTCAGCCATAATCGAACTCAATCGAGACATTATGGTCATTAACAATGTCATAAAGTTTGAAGATGATTGCTAAAAAAAGGAAGATGCTAGAGTGTAAACAAGTGATTGGCTTTTTATATTAAAAGGGGCTTAACTCCTGACCTAATCAACTGATCTCAGTCATAATCAAACTCAATCGAGACCTTATGGTCATAAGCATTGCCATTAAGTTTGAAGATGATTGCTCAAAAGATGAAGATGCTAGAGTGTAAACAATGTGAAATATGGCATTTTTTGAATATTAAAAGGGGCATAACTCCTGACCTAATGGTACGATATCAGCCACAATCGAACTTGGTCGTGATTTTATGGTTATAAACATTGATATAAAGTTTGAAGATAATTGCTCATGAAATGAAGATGCTAGAGTGCAAACAATGTGAAATCTGGCTTTTTTAATTTTAAAAGGGGCATAACTCCTGACCTAATGTTCCGATATCAGCCATAATCGAACTTGGCCGAGATTTTATGGTCATAAACATTGTTTTAAAGTTTGAAGATAATTGCTCATAAAATGAAGATGCTAGAGTGCAAACGAACAAATTGTGGACGACGGACGACGGACGGACGGACGGACGGACGACGGACATTCATCGATCCTAAAAGCTCATCCTGAGCACACGTGTTACAAAGGCTCCTGATGAGCTAGAAGCGTGAAAATTGGACAGCATATGTGTTTTGAGATCTTTGTATTCCATAACATGACGTCATTTAACGTCAGAACATAAAAAGCAATTTTGCATTTGAAATAAGCGGTTTTAAGGCCCTGCAGGCTTTATTTCTTGACCGATTTACATGTAACTTTCAATTAATGTGCAACCTAGTATCCCGTCGAACATTGTGACACCCGTTTCCGGAAAATCACAAAGGTCAAGGTAATATTTCAGTTATCGTTTTTTTTTCTTCGGCCTTAAATACCTCAAAAACGATAAATATTCTATCGAGAGCTTTGAAAGACCTCCCAGATGATATTAAGTTTTTGATGATCGGGGTTGAATCGGTTGAGTTTTGGCAGAAAAACGAAAATAGTGTTACCCCAAGTGCATTTAACTGCTTATATCTAACATAAACATTGATTTTTGTAAATTAGGGTATGAATATAATTTGAAGAAGGATCCTTTGCCATTCTAAAAGTTTAAATTTTAAAGATTGGCCTATGATTCATAAAGTTTTAGGGCGAAAACAAATCATGAACATATTTTTGCCGATTTTTGCAGTTTTCTAGAGGTAAACTATCCATATCTTAAAAGTGATTAAAGATACATCCATACTTAAAGCATGTGGAATTTAGGGAGTTTGAAGACCTTTCTTACGGTACTTAGGTTTTTGAAATTTGACATCATTTTATGAAGTAACAAGAAAAATAAGAATTTAGAAGATTCATTCATGCACTTTTGCAGTGGTCCTTAAGTTATCTATACATAAAAAGCCGTTACAGATAGGTGAATATAATAAGAAAGTGAAATAATTGATATTGCTGGCCAGCATAAAAAGATTTTCGTTCTTTTCACTTAAAGAAAATCTATACTTGCATTTGCTTTCTTCATGAAGTGGAGCCGTAGGTGGCGTTTTTATTACATGGTTCATACTATTATAACTTTAAAATTATCTCCTTCAAAACTACTGGCCAGATTTCAAAATATTTTAGTACAGATGTTCCTTTGGTAACCCTATACTCAGGTGAGCGATCCAGGGCCCTCTTGTTTTAAAGTAGCTGCTTTGGATTTCAATTCTTTCCTTACATCGTTTGTTCTCCGAGTAGAAGTGCAAGGCAAGCCCCTCTCCTAATGACAGCTCTTCAATCAGTTGCTTAGCCTGCCTGTGCTGCCAATCAGCTGGAAAGTTATGACTTGGAAATGTTTTTAGTAACATTTTGAAAAGCTGGAAAAGTTCACCGTCATTTGTACGTTTCTTAGCTAAGACAAGTTTGCGTTTTGTCTGCGTTCCTTTACCTGTAAGCTTCTTGTATTTATATCTCTCCTAATAAACTTCTGCGTGCTCTGAGACAAGTTTTTCTGGCATAAACAGGTTTTCTATTATCACGCATTTTTCACATTACCTATTTATACATAATATCCTTTTTTATCAGTGATCGCCCTTCGTCCGTCGTCAGTCGTGCGTCGTCAACAATTGGCTTGTTAACACTCTAGAGGCCATATTTTTAGGCCAATCTTCGTGAATGGTCAGAATGTTTGTCTCCATAAAATCTTGGACAAGTTCGAAATTGGGTCCTGTGGGTACAAAAAGTAGGTCACGAGATCAAATCTTATAAAAACCTTGTTAACACTCTAAAGGCCACATTTTAACATCTTCGTGAAACTTGGTCAAAAGGTTTGTCTCCATAAAATCTTGGTCAAGGTCGAATTTGGGTCATGTGGGGTCAAACAGTAGGTCACGAGGTCAAATCTTATAAAAACCTTGTTAACACTCTAGGGGCCACATTTTGGTCCAATCTTCATGAAACTTGGTCAGAATGTTTGTTTCTATGAAATCTTGGACAAGTTCGAATTTGGGTCATGTAGGGTCAAAAAGTAGGTCATGAGATAAAATCATAGAAAAACCTTGTTAACACTCTAGATGCCACATTTTTGGCCCAGTCTTCATGAAACTTGGTCAGAATGTTTGTCTCCATAATATCTTGGACAAGTTCGAAAGTGGGTCATGTAGGTTCAAAAAGAGGGTCATGAGGTCAAATCTTAGAAAAACCTTGTTAACACTCTAGATGCTACATTTTTGGCTCAATCTTCATGAAACTTGGTCAGAATATTTGTTTCCATAAAATCTTGGACAAGTTCGAATTTGGGTCATGTGGGGTCAGAAAGCAGGTCATGAGATCAAATCTTAGAAAAACCTTGTTAACACTCTAAAGGCCACATTTTAGGCAAATCTTCGTGAAACTTGGTCAAAATGTTTGTCTCTATAAACTTTTGGACAAGTTCGAAATTGGGTCATGTGTGGTCAAAAAGTAGGTCACGAGGTCAATTCTTATAAAAACTTTGTTAACACTCTAGAGGTCACATTTTTGGCTCAATCTTAATGAAACTTGATCAGTATGTTTGTTTCCATAATATCTTGGACAAGTTTGAATTTGGGTCATGTGGGGTCGAAAAGTAGGTCAATATGAAAAAATCCAACATATGTTGCTCATTTATAATCAGGTTTGTGATTCAGGGCCATCATGGTCCTCTTGTCTTTTTTTTTGTTTTTTATTTTGTGAAAGGCGCCTAAAAGCGTATTTAAATTCCACGTGGTAGCGGCAGCAGTATGTGCACTTTTCTCGCGCGGACAGATTTAACTAAGAATGGCTTATATTTTTCGAATGAATGCCCGCTCTGATATTTTAATTTTACGATGTTGACTTCTGAAATCACTGTACGCTTCTGTTATTTTCTAGAATTTGAACCCAGTGACTTAGATGAACCCAGTGACTTAGATGTTTTTGGACCAATACGGTGGCGAATCACATCCTTTTTATTTCCTGTCGGCTGTGAAATATAAGAACTCCAAAAATTATAAATAACCCTTTTATCTTCATCACTTATTTCGTCCGATTTTCTTTGTATGTGTGTGTTCCCAGCATGACTGGGCAGATTTTCGAAATTTCCTTCTTAGCCCTTGTCCGCCCGATAGTGTTTTAATGGAAACTCAAAGTCATCGTGATAATTTTTTGTTTCAGTTTTATTTTCTGTCCACTATATATCTCAGTTCTCTTTTCTTTTGACCGTTTCATTTTATAATTTGATATCATTCCTTTCAATTTTTTAGCTCACCTGAGCACGTATGCAGGATGAGCTATTAGGATCGATGAATGTCCGCAATTTGTTTTCACTCTAGCCTCTTCATTTCTTAAGCAATCATCTTCAAACTTTATGACAATATTTATTACCGCAATTGTTTGGTTTGTGGAATTGTAAAGATTTTATGTATTAAGTACAGCTATATTATAATTAACTTGTACAGGCAAGGAAGGCAGTTTTTGTCAGGTGAGCGACTTCAGGGCCATCTTGGCCCTCTTGTTACATTTAGGTATCTGCAACTTCCTGTTCCGGTGTGACCGATCCATTCTGTTTGATATTTAAAAGTAGAGAGATATTGTTCTTTAAATAAGCAGTAAAAACTGTATGCCTTTTGTTTGTGGTCAGTAATGTACTTTTTTTTAGCTCAACTGAGCACTTGTGCTCAGGGTGAGCTTTTGAGACCGCTTTTTGTCCGTTGTGCGTCGTTCGTCGTCAACAATTGCTTGTGAACACTCTAGAGGCCACAGTTTTGGCTGAATCTTATTGAAAATTGGTTAAAGTGTTTGTCTACATGATAACTCAGATGAGTTCGAAAATTGGTCATGTGGGGTTAAAAACTAGGACACCAGGTCAATCTTAGAAAAACCTTGTGAACACTCTGGAGGCCACAGTTTTGACCCGATCTTCATTAGATTTAGTCAGGATGTTTGTCTACATGATATCTCGGATGAGTTCGAAAATGGGTCACGTGAGGTTAAAAACTAGGTCAGCAGGTCAAATAAGAGAAAATCCTTGTGAACTATTTAGAGGCCTCAGTTTCAGTCCAATCTTCATTAGATTTGGTCAGGAAATGAAAAAAATTGAAAAACCCTGTGGACACTCTAGAGGCCAGTTTCAGCCATATCTACATAAAAATTGGTTAGGATGTCAGGATGTTTGTCTACATGATATCTTGAATGAGTTCGAAAATGGGTCACGTGGGGTCAAAAACTAAGTCACCAGGTCAAATCTTTGAAAAACCTTGTGATCACTCTAGAGGCCATAGTTTAATACCAATCTTCAATAGATTTGGTCAGGATGTTTGTCTACATGATATCTCGGATGAGTTCGAAAATGGGTCACGTGAGGTTAAAAACTAGGTCAGCAGGTCAAATAAGAGAAAATCCTTGTGAACTATTTAGAGGCCTCAGTTTCAGTCCAATCTTCATTAGATTTGGTCAGGATGTTTGTCATGATGTTTGCATACATGATATCTCGGATGAGTTAAAAATGGGCCACATGGGGTCAAAAACTAGGTCACCAAGTCAAATCTTAGAAAAACCCTGTGGACACTCTAGAGGCCAGTTTCAGCCATATCTACATAAAAATTGGTTAGGATGTTAGGATGTTTGTCTACATGATATTTTGGATGAGTTTGAAATTGGGTCACTTCGGGTCAAAAATTAGGTCACCAGGTCAAATCTTAGAAAAACCTTGTGATCACTCTAGAGGCCATAGTTTAATACCAATCTTCAATAGATTTGGTCAGGATGTTTGTCTACATAATATCTCGGATGAGTTCGAAAATGGGTCACGTGAGGTTAAAAACTAGGTCAGCAGGTCAAATAAGAGAAAATCCTTGTGAACTATTTAGAGGCCTTTTCCAATTCATTATTTGGTGTTTGTCATTTTGTCTAAAAGTTAAAAAGGGCCTTGGGGTCAAAAACTAGGTCACCAGGTCAAATCTGAGAAAATCCTTGTGAATATCAAGAGGCAACAGTTTTGGCCCAATCTTCATGAAATTTGCTCAGGGTGTTTATCTACATGATATCTTGGATGAGTTTGAAATCGGGACACGTGGGATCAAAAACTAGGTAACAGGTCAAATCTTAGAAAAATCTTGTGAACACTCTAGGGGCCTACATTTTTGTACCAGTCTTCATTACACTTGATAAGAATGATGACTGCATGAATTCCCAGTTGAGTGCAAAGTCAGGTAGGATCAAAATCTAGGTCACTTAGTCAAATGTTAGAAAAACAATTTAGATGCCACATATTTTGGTCATAATGCCTAACACAGCAATCTTACTCAGTTGAGCGTCACATGGCCATCTTGGCCCTCTTGTAATCGATCAACAGCTCGTTTTTTTGTGATTCGGTATTTGAATGCATTTCTTTAAGAAATACATCATAGTCATCATATTTTCTGTTTTACTCTGACAATAACGCTGTTTTCGTTCCCTTTCGTATTTCGTTTTCGCTTTTGTAAGCTCACTTCTTTCTTGACGCTTTTAGAATTCAGCTTTTTTCTTTTCGTCACGATCAGTAATACGTGTTTCTGATTGTCTTCACTTTTCACTTGCATATTTTTTTTATTTCTCTTTTTCCAATCTGCATAAACTAGAACTACCATAGTAATGGCACAAATACCCCCCGCATGTCGCTTTGTCACAGGGATTATAATACAAATAACATGTAGGTCAGAGACATGTAAATGTATTGGCTCAACAAGGAAAAATTACGCGACAGAGAGTTATGGTTCTTGGTCACTGCACGCCCCCTCATTGAGATCTATCTACATATGAAGTTTCATCTTGATATCTTTTATACTTTTTGAGTAACGGCCAGGATAAAAATTCAGATCTATCCACATATGAAGTTTCATCTTGATATCCTTAATACTTTTTGAGTTACGGCCAGGACAAATATTAAGTATGAAAATTTACAAAGGATAATAACTCCAAAAATACACTTCAGAGAGTTATGGTTCTTAGCCCCCTCAATGAGATCTATCCACATATGAAGTTTCATCTTGATATCTTTTATACTTTTTGAGTTACAGCCCGGACAAAAATTAAGTATGAAAATTTACAAAGGGTAATAACTCCAAAATTACGCGACAAAGAGTTATGGTTCTTGGTCACTGCTCAAGGTGAGCTTTTGTCGTGGCCCTTTGTCCGGCGTCCGTCGTCAACAATTTGGCTTGTTTACACTCTAGAGGCCATACTTTTATGCCAATCTTCATGAAACTCGGTCAGAATGTTTGTCTCCATAAATTCTAGGACAAGTTCGAAATTGGGTCATGTTGGGTCAAAAAGTATGTCACGAGGTCAAATCTTAGAAAAACCTTGTTAACACTCTAGAGGCCACATTTTTAGGCCAATCTTCATGAAACTTGGTCAGAATGTTTGTCTCCTCCATAAACTATTGGACAAGATCAAATTTGGGTCATGTGGGGTCAAAAAGTAGGTCACGAGTTCAAATCGTATAAAAACCTTGTTAACATTCTAGAGGCCACGTTTTTGGCCCAATCTTCATGAAACTTGGTTAGAATGTCTGTTTCCATAAAATCTTGGACAAGATCAAATTTGGGTCATGTGGGGTGAAAAAGTAGGTCAATATGAAAAATCCAACATATGTTGCTCATTTATAATCAGGTGAGCGATTCAGGGCCATCATGGCCCTCTTTTATTTCAAAAGGAGTCAAAAGGGCAATAATGGCCCTGGATCGCTCACCTGAGTATACGGTCACCCAAGGAACATCAGTCTGTATTAAAATATTTTGAAATCCGACCAGTAGTTTTAGGAGATGATCTCTGTAAAGTTTTATCAAATTCTGTCCAGCAGTTTCAGTGGAGATTTCACTATATACCAATAAGGTAAAATTAGCCCCGACCCTGGCGGACATGTTTTTTTATGGATTGGAATAATTTCAGCAACTTTTGTGAAGCTTTATCCAAAGATTATCCCTGCCAAATTGAATCAAATTCTGTCCAGTGATTTCAGAGGAGATGTTTTAAGACATACAATATACATATCAGGCAAATTAGCCCCGCTCCTGGCAGCCATGTTTTTTTACGGATCGGAATAATTTCAACTTTTGTGAAGCTTCACACAAGGATCAATCCTGCTAAATATAATCAAATTCTGTCCAGCGGTTTCAGAGGAGATGTCGTTTAAAGATTTCACTATATACATACAAGGCAAATTGGCCCCGCCCCTGGTGGCCATGTTTTTTTACGGATTGGAACAATTTTAGCAACTTTTGTGGACCTTCACGTAATGATCATCCGTGCCAAATTTAATCAAATTCTGTCCAAAGGTTTCTGGGGAGATGTCGTTTAAAGATTTCACTTTATACATAAAAGGCAAATTAAAAAAGGTTTCACCCAAGGAACATCCCTGCCAAGTTTTATCAAATTCTGCCCAGCGGTTTCAGAGGAGATGTCAATTAAAATTAATTGTTGACGATGCACGACGGACGCAGGGCGAACACAAAAGCTCACCTTGAGCACCTCGTGCTCAGGTGAGCTAAAAAACGGTTCTTAGGACGTTTAAAAAACTGATAGCCAGACATGAATGTTTTTTATTTTGATAAATTGAAATTATAATGATCGGATTCACAAAAAAAGTTCTCAATATCGTATTTCTGAAAGATGTTTACAAGAATAGGCATTAAATTGTGGGTTTTCGCTGCTATAATCTGGATAATAAAACAACCTGTTCGACACTATTCTTATTTTATTCAAATATTCGCTCTTGCGGACAACAGGGAATATAATCTTCGACATCAGTGGAAAAAAACTTTTATTACGTTCAGTTATAATAAATGTGTTACAATAAATAATTTTATATATGAACACAATTCCTTGTGCCCTTGTTATGTTCAGAGGTATGGCCCTGGAACAACTTGTTAAACAAACTATGTCACGCATATATTCAAATCTGTATGAGACAGAAACACATATTAGCCTGCATTTGGAGTTGTGCACCTTTCAGAATACATTTCATGTTTCACTGCAGAGTTATGAATTACGTAAGAAGTTGTGTCGGGTATACCTATCTCCAAGACTTCAAAAAGTATTATGGCCCTTTTTGTTGCAATTGCTAAGGTGGGACGAAATACACATAACATGTACGAGGGCGAGCCAATAAACAACCAGCCTATGACATCTCCGATCAACCGAGACATCCACGATTTCCACGCATTGTTTCAATACATGCACTATAACTGTGTACAAAACTACACATGTATACGGTCATTTGCTTGTCAGATATTGAATGTCAAACATGGCTAGTGATGTAAAAGCAAGCTTTTCATCAAAAGTGGAGTACCGTGCTGTAATTCGGTACTTGCATTTAAAATGTAAAACTGGTAAGGACATACATGCTCAGTTAGTTAATGTGTAAGGGTCTTCTGCACCATCTTATTCTCAAGTTAAATTCTGGGTTGGGGAGTTTAAACGCGGTAGAACGTCTTTAGAAGACGAAGCAAGGTCTGGACGCCCAGTTAATGCCACCGACAAAGAAATGTGTAATAAAGTCAGAGATCTGGCATACTCAGACAGGCGAAGTCAGGTTGAAAAAATAGCACAGGCATTAGGCATTTCACATGGTACCGTTTCAACAATCTTGCATGATCGTTTAGGGATGCGCAAACTTACAGCCCGTTGGGTCCCAAAATCCCTTAGCAATGAGCAAATGGCAACGAGAGCATTAGTATGCAGTGCGTTGTTGAAGCATTTGAGGTCAAAAGATGAACTCCTTTTGCGTCTAGATACTGTGGATGAGACTTAGGTGAATTATTATGAAACAGAAAATAAAGCCCAGAGTCCTCAGTGCGTAGGGCCGGGATCCCCATGGCCAAAGAAGTTCAAGACTCAACCATCTGCTGGCAAAGTGATGGCCACAGTATTTTGAGACACAAAGGGCGTTATTTTGTTGAACATTTTACCCAAGAGAAGTACAATAACCGGAGCATACAATGTAAACTTGCTAGACCAGCTGAGGAACGCCATCCGCGAGAAACGCCGTGGTAAACTCTCCAAAGGTGTTTTGCTGCAACAGGACAATGCAAGAGTCCGCACTTGTAAAGTTGCAATGGATGCTGTGGGTATGAATCAATACCGCATCCTGCCTACTCACCAGACCTGGCTCCTAGCGACTTCTTCCTTTTTTCAAATTTGAAAAAGGATATACGTGGACGTCATTTCCGGTCTGACGAAGAAGTCGTGGCGACAGTTAAGGAGTGGTTCCATGGAAAGGACCCTGACTTCTTCACTTCTGGGCTGATGGCACTTGAACACCGTTGGTCTAAGTGCATAGCCCTAGGGGGAAGTTATATATTGAAAAAGAAGAGGTAGATCTCAACCCGAAATAGGTTATGCTGGTTATTTATTGACTCGCCCTCGTATATTGTTTTAATGTAAAATGAACGTCTACAGTCTTTACAACACTTTCAGTTTTTTTTCTTCTGGAGCCAAATCGCATGTTTTAAGCCGTCTCCAGTCATTTCATGTAATTTGCTTTATCCTGTAGAGGATATTTATTATTCACTTACCTCCATGAAACCCTCCGGAAATGCATGTTATGGGTGCAAGGTGTACCTATATTAAGCTACGGTCACATCTTACAGTCAAGTACGTAAAAGACTTGGTATGGAATGACTGTAATTGACGTATTTAAACGTATTAAACATTGACAAAGTTTAACGTCGTAGCAAACTTAAAACTTAATGATTTGGCCACGATTAACCCATATATTTTCAAAATTCATCTATCACTACGATGAGCTATGATGCTAAAACCCAACTGAACCCTTCCGTAATTTGAACGAAGTTTACACCCGTTGAACCTACTTGACCATAATGTTTACCGCAGTTGACTATAAGGCGCTTCGGCCAAGGAGAGACAACTACAAGCACAATAATGTCAAGTTTATAAGAGTCAATTGGTGTTGAATTCATGTGTTCGTTCATGCTTTAAATAGATACGAGCCTTAGGGGATCCATCTACTGCATGGAAGCTACAGTAAAAGGAGAATGGACCCTCTATTAGTTATCAGTCCCCTAAGTCACATAAGGCCCCTCTTTAACCACCTCTTGCTCATTATTCTGAGCATTCGCAGCAGAAGCAGTTTAGCAAGAATTCCTATCATGCAGGATCACAAAAAAGACCATCTCCTACACCGCAAAAAAATGATAATAATTATAAAAAAGACAATGCAGCATCAATGTTATCTCGTTAAGAACCCGTGTCCATTACCCTGGGATACCGTGCCACGGTTGTTTACTGTAGTTGCATTTGACCCTAAATTACCGTTGTTCATTATAGTCATACTCTAGTTAACCCTAGTCGTTTTGCTCTTTGTTCAACGGAGCACGTTTTCACACTATGTGAACTTTCTTTAAATGTCCTCTTAGGTCTAATTTGGACCTTCAAACTTACATGACTTACTTTAATCTTATTTTTTGACGTTTGAATGAACTAGTCAAGAACGTACTTGGTTGTATGATTTGATATCAGTAAAATGAAGTGGAACGTAACGTGACCAAATTTAAATAATTTTAAAACTATTTAAAAAGTGATTCGTGTGTTATTCTACAAAACACAGTACTAAAGTTAAGAACTCTGTAAACTGTCAAATACTGAAAACATAGTTTCAAGTTATGTTAATCTTTTCGTATGGATACGTGATAAAAATATCCGTCAAGTTCAATTAAATTTTATTTATATACACACAAACTTTAAGTAAGGATAATATATATGTGTAGTTATTTGTATTACATGAAAATTGTTAAAACATGATGCGTCGTCACATCCTTCCATCCTTTTGAGAAAGCTTCTTCAGTTTTCTGGCACTGTTCATCATTACAACAAATTCTGAAAGGCAAATTCGTATAAAATATGAAGTTTTATTTTCATGCATCTCATTGCTTCCTATTAGCAGCCACACATAATAAGAAATATATTTAAAAAAAAAAGATATACGGCGCCGCTAAATTCTGCACAGTAAACTGCACAACTCCTCCACAGTAGTTACCTATCCTGAATGCCGAGTCTACTTTAACAAATTGGAGGAAATTGTGGTCTAAAAATAGTCATATGCCTCCTTCTTAATTAGTTGTTTTAAATCATATTGCTAAAGCAGCATTCCTAAATTGATAAGGAAGTGTTAAATTTTCATTACTGTGTTACCTTTCATGATTTAACTGGAAAAGAAACGTTATATAAAGGAGAAAGATATATACAACTGAAACTCCCATTTTAAGTTGGAATATTATAAATATCCATATCAGTAAATTATACTATACAAGCCAACGATAGCATTGCATTTACTCTGGCTTTAATTGCTTACAAACATTTAATTGGTTCAAAAAGGAGATCGAAATTAATTTTGTACAGCTACGACGAAATCATAGGTCATAGGTGGGGCAGAGTCTAAAAGTAGTCATAAGAGCGAATCTTGATTACATTCCACAGGCTACATTTTTGACTCAAACTTGCTCAGAATGTTTTACTTGATAATATCTTGGTCAGGTCCAGTCATGGATGGGACGGGGTCATAAAATAGGTCACTAGGTTAAATCTTGTATAATCCTGTTTACACTCTAGGGGCCACATTATTAGCCGAATCTTACTCAAACTTGTTAGAAATGTTTGTCATGATATCTCGGTCAAATTCGATCAAGGGTACAGCATGGTCATAATCAGATGAGCGATTAAGGGCTATCATGTCCCTCATGTTAAACATTTATATCTCGTGTATAAAGAAAGTCCAAAATACATTTAAGTTTAGTTAGACAGTTAAAATACATTATTCACAATAATTGTAAGTAAAATAAATGAAATTATTCTAAAATCCAAATCTGAAGATCATAAAGCAAACATTTAAGAATACGAATATTTATCGGTAAGTAGGTTTAAAATGTCTAACTTTTCAGTTAATATTCTTTAGTGTACTACAATTATTTTGTCAAGTGTTTTCATTATGAGATGTCTGTTTGGTTTAACGTTCCACCGAAAATATTTGGAGACTACGTCTACTAGAAAGAGACATATTGTTGCAACACTGCAGTATCACGCCGTAGACATGTGACATGATATAAATCCTGACACTATCCCAACCAGTCCAGAGCCAATCAAGGGAGCTACACCAGTACCGTTTTTAGGACTCCTGTCTGACCAATACTGTCGTGGTTGAGGGTTTCATGGCAGGGCATCTGTGTTTTGTGGATACGATTATATTTTCAAAATTACGGTGAGCTTTTGTGATGAAAATTATTCAATTGTAAAAAAAGTCATATTAAATCCAACACAGATTAAAATTAATACATGTTTGTTTTTTCTTTTTAGCTCATCCTGAGCACATGATCAGGATGGGCTATTAAGATCGATGAATGTTCGTCGTCCATTTGTCGTCCACAATTAGATTGTTTGCACTCTAGCATCTTCATTTCTAAAGCAATCATCTTCAAACTATGTGACAATATTAATTAACACAAGCTTTCGGCCAACTTCGATTATGGCTGATATAGGCCAATTAAGTCAGGAATTATGCCCTTTTGATATTAAACAATGCGGGATTTCACTTTGTTTGCACTCTAGCATAATAATTTCTTAAGTAATCATTCATATCGGTCAATTAGATCAAGAATTATGCCCCTTTAAATATTAAAAATGCCAGATATCATTTTGTTTGAACTCTAGATTTCACTTTGTTTGCAGTCTAGCAACTTCATTTCTTAAGCAATCATCTTCAAACTTTTTTGAAATGTTTATTACCATTATTTCTTAGCCAAGTTATGGCTGATATAAACAAATTATAGCGTTTTTGATATTAAAATTTGCTATATTTCACTTTGTTTGCACTTTTGCATCCTCATTTCTTAAGCAGCCATTTTCAAACTTTATAACAATGTTTATAGCTATATTCTCTAGACCAAGTTTGGTTTTGGCTGATTCGGCCAATTAGGTCCGGAGGTGTGGCCATTTAATTAATACAATTGACAAATTTCACTGTTTACACACTAGCGTCTTATTTCATTTCGAAGTTTCATAGACAGTGTTTATAGCCATAATCTCAAAATCAAGTTTGACTTCAAAATTTGACGACAGGTACTGTTTGGTTTGTGGTATTGAAATGATCTCATGGATTGTGTATTCAGTACAACTGCTATAATTTAGTAACTTGTACAGGCAATGAGGGCAGTTTTTCTCAGGTGAGTGTCTACAGGACCATCTTTGCCCTCTTTATTATTTCAATTAGAACCGTATATATTCACGTGCAAGCTATATTCACGTGCAAGCTATATTCGGAAAACAGATAAGCAATGGTTGCTTTTTTATGAAAATAATATCTTTTGGCAATAAATATTTGTTTTATTTTCAGACTTAATAATATAATAAGAATAAACGTCACATTGATACCTACCTATATAACTTATCATATCATCGTTATCATTATCAAATTCTGTGAATATTTCTTTGACTTCTTGGTCCCTGTTCTCTTTTTCAGCCTTCAAAACGGCTCCAAGTTCATCTTTCTCTATCGTTCCACTTTTGTCCGTGTCATAAGCATTGAAACTTTCTCTAAATTGTCTTTGCTTGTTCAGATTTATTTTCTTAGCAGGACCATTGCTATACCTTTTATTACCTGCAAATAAAGGTATTATTCAATCCATTATTGAGAAATATTTCAAGAACCACATGAAAAAAATATCATGTTCCTGTATTGAACACTAGCATACACATTGTCCCATTTTTTTCTCAACATTTTTATCATGTATTTTTTTTTGGTAAGAACTGAAAAAGTTGTAAGAACGGACATCTCGGAATTATATGGCATTTCAGGTTTGACTTACTGGAAACATACATGTAGAGGGAAAATGCATTTCTTCTTAATATTTTTATTTCAGTTGCAAAGGTTCACTTTGCACTGTGTCAATTAAATTACCACCTGTGACGTGATCTTTTTCTGGAATGCCTTTTGTCATTCTTTTCTTTTCCGTATTGTGCATTTTTTCCGCACTTGTTGGATTTATCCTTGATTTGAATATGATTTCATTCTCGGATTTTTTATCATCGTCCCGGACTTTCTCCGAAATAAGTTCTCTGATGTCTGAAATACACAAAAAAAAACCAAAATGCAAATAACGTTTTTTTTATTGTTTCTTACTCAATCATAGTTTCAAATCGCAAGATTGGGCTGATTTGTGCTGAAAATGTTAACAGTAATATCTTGTAATTTTTGTTTAAAGCATTTTAATGCATGTAAATGAATAAACTTTTAATGCATGTAAATAAATAAACTATGTTAACATCACATTTTAAATTTATAAGTTATATGCTATTCGTAATTATCATAGACAAATACTGTGTTCTGCCCACCTTTTGAAATGTCGGATATGGTTTCCTGCAATGAAAAAGAAAATAATTATTTTGTTTTCTCATCTCGTATATTTTATTCTCATGTCAGAATTCGATGAATGGTTAATGTTAGTTAATGTTATTTTTATATTCCACACATATTGCACTGCAAAAAAAAAATCAAAAAGAAAATCAGTCCTTTTCAAAAGTAAAGAAAGAAATAAAACGTACATTAAGTTAACAAGTTTAAATTTTATCTATAGTCAAGCGCAAAGGAAATTGCATAGAGGTTTCTGTAGAGACGTGTTAATCGAATAAAAGTGTTTACTGTTAGGGTTCAAAATGAAAAATACGCAAACTGTTCTATTGGATTCTATTTGTGATTTCGATAACGAAGTTTGACTCTTTGATTTTTATGTGATTTTTTTTCTCATTAATATCGAGTATGACCCCCGACTTGTCGTATTATCTTTAAAATACGACTTCTCATGGAATCGACGTTACGCTGCACGACACATAGGGGAATGTTGTTCCATTCCGCCCACAAAGCATTTGTTAAATCCTGAAGATTATTGACAACATGCCTGGACCTTACTTTACGCCAAGCAGGTACAATATATATTCTATCGGGTTCCTATCTGGAGAAACGGCAGACCAAGGCAAAATGGCAACGCCGTTTGCATTCAGATGTTACCGAGTAAACCGTTCGGTGTGCGGACGTGCGTTGTCATGCATCAGTGTGGCGGGAGCATGCTGGTGAATAAATGTAACAGCTACTGGTCTCAAAACTTGGTTTATGTACTCAACTGCGCTGAAATTGCCATTAACAATAACCAGATCAGTTTTTCTGCCTCCCATGATTCCACCCCATACCATGACACTGCCCCCGCCAAACCTGTTTCTATCTACTACACAAGCGCCAGCAAATCTCTTCTTCGGAATACGCTCACCCCTCCATCGTGGTGGCTTAGATTAAATCAAGATTCGTCAGAACAGATGACACTATCCAACTGACGCCTTTGCCAACGTAAATATCTTTTACGAGAATGGGTCAGTTCTAAATGATAGTTTAACCTGACGTCAGTTACGCGAGGC
>JAIFHC010000340.1:0-50000 GCA_021229015.1 Solen grandis | reverse complement strand
AAGAGATCTTAAAACACTACATGATTGGTCAAGCAAGTGGCTAATTGAATTAAATCCAACTAAGACAAATGTTTTATTTATTTCAGATTCAACAATAAACAATCATTTATCTTTAACCTTGGGTACCACAATTTTAGCAAGAATACACGACCACAAACACCTTGGGGTAATATTATCAGATAACTGTAAATAGTCAAAACATATAGATGTTATCTTTGAAAATATTTCAATCAGGTATGCGTATTGCGAAAATTAAAATGCAAACTAAACAGAAAATACTTAACTTAAGATTTATAAATCGTATATACAAGCATTTTAGAATATTCATGTGAAGATTAGGATGGAGGATTCAGACAGGTTAGAAAACATTCAACTTGAAATGACAAGAATAGCAAATGGTGTACCTATATTTTGTATTAGAGAACTTTTATATCGAGAAACTGGATTTGTACCCTGAAGTGTCAGAAGATTAAGTAAAACGTTATTTTATAAAATGACAAATATCATGTTGCCCGATAACATGAATTGCCTTTTACCGGAGCAAGTCGTTGATGTATGTCATAATGAATTAAGAAATAGATATAATTACGTGATGCCACAGTCCAGACTAACTCTTTCAAATAATTCTTTCATAAATCCTACATTGCGTCATTGAATTCTCTAGACTTATCTGCAGAACTCTGCCTTCATTTAATCAATTTTAAAAAGCAGCATCGCCTAAAGAAGTAAAAATATCTGAATTCTGTAATATTGATGAAAGAAGATTTAATATACTCGTATTGCATGCCAGATTAAGATGCCGGTATAGTAGTTTAAACTATCCTTTATACTGAAGTCCCTGGGTGCTCTTGTTACGATCACTTTCACGATTTCCTACTATAAATTTAAACATACTTCTCCTCGGGTCAGAATCAATTTCTGACGAAGATTATACTAAGGTGTTTAAATGTGTACACCTATACATAAAAAAGACAAACCGTTTTTAGGTACTTACAACTCGATTTCTGATTTCTTTTCCTCCCAGCTTTTTCTATAAAACTTAAATTTCATTACTCCTATGCTTTTCTGTGTATATCTTTTGATTAACATATTTTGAAAAATACTGATTGCTTATTATTGATGTTGTACGCCATGTTTTTGTCTGGGCGAGCGTTTTGTTGTTGTAATGTTGTTATAACTTCTACCCAATCCCATGCTTGTATGAAATTACAGCAATAAATATGTTTAAACTAAACAAATGACCAAAGTAGTATACAACTGAAAAAAAATAAATCAATTTCTGAAATGTGTGATATGAATGTAAATTACTATCGTGACCTTAAACTTTTAGATATCGTGCTTGCTTTATAACTCATGATGTATATATACACAGGAGGACAATAACATATCATATTTAATTATCGAGCGAACAGTATTTTATACATCATATTTTACTATTTTCAGCATTTATTGAATTTACCGTCTGGGGTAACGAATATCACCAGCATCCTGTGTCTTGGACACCTACGTTGAGGTGCAGCATAGTCGTTTTGCTTGCAAAAACTCTCTGGTTTCTCTCAATACATGCCGATGTTTTATTACGGCGTTGACCTTAGTAATGACTTTTGTAACTGCGACATTGTCGCCAATACGTTCACACTGAGCCCAATACATATATCAACTGCAGGAGTATTAACGCATCCAAAGACGTCTCGTGGGAAGGGTAGAGAATAATCTTCCTTTAATTTCCAAAAGAACATTGGGACATGCTACTCTTTTACGACTGCAGTTGGCTCAAGAACGGTAGCTTGTCTGTAGACATAAACATGAATCTCCATCTTACCTGCTTTAAACACAACGAATATTTTTTTACTTTTACGCTGTAAATATTTTTAGAATCTAACAACAAAAATGTTAAGACATCGTAGAAAGCATGTATGCCATGATATAATTGTGTATATCCAATTCATGAGTGTATTTTAGTGACACACATTAAGCGACCCCTGCTCTCTATTAAGTATATTGCTATACATTAGGTAATTATGTTTTTCTATGACCTGGCAGCGAGCCTGAACACGGCATGAATATTTCATGATGGTTTTGTTTCACTTTCAGTACATTATTCACTTATTAGTGTGTTGACCTTAGATTTTCATGTAAAAACTTCTGCCATTGTGACAATTTCGTCAATACTTTTTACACTGTATTCATTAAATCTCTAACGACATACATCGATAGAGACAAGGCAATGTAAGTCGATGTATTACTAATTAAATGACTGTATCTGGATAAGATTATGAAAATGTAACGATTACTTAAAACGAAAGACACGTTATAAGATAAATTTATTTTTTCCTAAAAGAAACAAATAGAAACTTAATAAATGATTACTACTACAGTATTAATGGCGTTTCAGCGGGTTACCACTGTTCATTTTTTGAATTTCACATTTATTCTTGGCCGGCAAGGGCCGGCACGGTTCTTGATACGGTTTTTAATCGCTGAACAGTGTTGTGCGTTTCTCCGTGCTTGTCTTTACATGATGTAAATTTGTGAAGAAAAAATATTTACATAATAAATAAGTTATGATATGTCTCTCGCCTTTTCTTGAAATTGTCTTTGATAATGATTATGGCAGATGTCATAATATTTTACATTAAGTTTTACGTTTTAACTGCGTAGTACTTATAAAGTACTTTATTGTACTTACACAAAATCAGGTATACACGGATTTGTCGTGTTCGCACTTATACCTTTTCTGCTAACAATAAAAACAACATTTGAATGTAGAAACACAGGTTAAAAAACAGATAACACCAAAATATTATTGAAAAGTTTTGAATTACTGTAAATGTAATTATTATATGACTGTAAATGGAGATTTTCGATTAAGTGCTGTTTTTAATTATGTTGAAATACCTTCATCAGCGAGTACGTAAACAGTTAAGTGCGATTGTCAGTTTTACATGCTGGATAAGCAAGAGGCAATACCAGTAGAGCAGCAAATTGGATATTACATCATTTTTCCCCGCAATGACTGAGAATCACGTCAACAATAATAATCTTTCGGCCCTATTCTTTGACGCTTGTGTCAAGTTGTTTTTTTTATTTTAGGTAGAAGGTAAAAGGAAATCCTAGGATTCCTGTATAAAAATATAATTAAAAATATATTTGCAAAATGTTGAGGGTCCAAAAAGCCACATTTTAGTCTTGTTAATTTGGCTTACATTTCAATAAATAAATATGCTTTAGTTAAAAAACAAACGTGGTGAGGTATATATATCTTATATTTTTAGAAAGCCTTTATTTCAGAGGATTCAATCTCAAAAAATAAAGAAATCTGTCCGTTGAACATTCTTTTATCAAGAAAGGTATATATATAATTTCGTAGCTTTTGCGTTTTTGTATATATTTAGGTCCAGGCACAATGAATGTTTTAACTCGAAGTGTATTTTCGATGCATGCTTGACGGTATTTTAACATGTAACGTATAAATCACATTTTAAGTTACAAATTTTGATAAAATATTCTAAAAAATATTATTTTGACATGTCATATAAGTGTTCAGATTGCACTCTTTCTATCTTCAAAGGCTTTTTTCCCCAACAAATATTAGCAAGCTGTGATGTTTTACTTTAAGAGAAATCTCTAAAACGTTCATGGTAACCCCCAATTTTTAATTCATATATCTTATCTTCTTAAGTTTTATTATGTGCAACATTTTAGATAATTATGTCCGTTAGAAAAATAAACGCTCAAATCCCTTAAATAACATTTCATAAAAAAAACAACTACAAAAAAAAAACAACGTTTGAATTGTTATAAATGCCGTGTATAGAAAAAGAAACATAACAGGGAGGTCACGTGCAGCATTTGTATCCTAATTTCGATGAAATACGAATAAGAACGAATGTAACAGAATTGAGAGAAACTTCGAGTACAATGTGTATACAAATATCATTTAATTTATGTAGACCATAAAAAAATGCTGTCCCTCCGATAATGAAAGTACAACTATTTTTTATACTTTGGAAATACACTTCTAGCATACAGCATGACTCGATTAAATCAGAAAATATTTGGTAAAATCCTAGAAAATAATTTTTTCCTCCTACATCCTAGTCAATGATTTCTTCAACTGAACCACACCGATCCTTTATCCCCGTTTGGTTGATTCAGGCTGCTATTAAAGATTTCCCCAGAACTTGTAGATATATCCCATTTAACGGAAAAAAGCGTTACCATTTTGCCAATACCTGCATACATTTTTTTGAATTTTCTTTTTGTTTTTCGATCAATCTCCGTGGTATTTCGTATTTAGCCTCAACCCTTTGCAGTCTGGAATAAATCAATGTTGTGTCAACAACGTCGCTTCATACTTCTTATGTTATTTTTTTTAAGTTGAAAAATTGACTTTTGGCGACGATTATATTTTTTGCGCTTCTCACGGGTTCAGCCCTCATGCGGTTCTATAAAATGATGAAGATGAATTTACTTTTACGCATGTAACTACATATAAAAGGTTGGCTTCGACATGTGGAAAGTTGACAACCACAAACTTGTCTCAAAAATGCAGAATTTTTCCGTAGCATGATAATGTAATCACAGTTTTCTGAAGAGATCAATCAGTTAGATTAGATTATCTTTTAAATACGATACATATAGACATCGCTGATCTCTCTCCTGTGGAACACTTCAGGTCTCCAGTGTGCTATAATCTCTTTTATTTGAATTTTTTAAGTAGTTTTCTAAACCGTCAAACAAAGATAACATTTTTAGATAAATTGCTCCCACAAGTGCTTGCGAATCTTTCTTCTTCGAAATTCAGTACGAAACACTATATAGGAGGAGCGATTTTGCTCAGCTGAATGTTATAAACATCTGTAATAATATTCCTGGCTATAATGGTCAGCTATTTTTTAGGGTAAGTTTACTTCGCCTTAATCTGTTTTGTATGCATGAAACTAAGCAACATTTAATGCGTATAATAAGGTCACTTTTGCAAATTAAAGAAAAAAATACAGAAACGTAATTAGTATTTATATATACATATCAGTGATGTATTTTGACTATGTGCAACTACCTTGTTGTCGGAGCAAGATGAAAGCTAAATGAGCCAATATGATACCAAAATGGTCGCTGATCTTGTTTTGTATTTCATTCTAAGGGAAAAATGGCTTGCATTAGAAAAGAATTAATCATGACAAGTCGGCCATTAACTCAGACATTATAGTTACATGCTACAAATGTAACATTAAATCAGGTGCAAGGAGAACTGAATCGAGATGATTTCAGAAAAAAGATAACCCAGCCAATATACTTCGCGATCATAGTTTTTATTATGGCATGGTCTAGTAGAGAGGCTGAACATAAAACACTTGTGAAACATTTGCAGCAGTTGGTGATATTATCACTGAGTATGGGTTCTTTAAGATGTCCCAACTTCTCCGGTATCAGTCACAAACACTTTGTAGACATTTGTTTTTGTTGGTAAATAAAATGACTGATTTAAGACCTCAGACTCAATCGGTTTTTCTATTTACGAACAAATGAAAGTGTACAAAACAAGTGATAATTAGTTCTAATGTAGCAAGATTGTTTTTAGCATTTAAACAATTAAAAGTCAAGATACAACAAATGAATCTATAAAAAGGTGTAATTTATATGATTAATTTTGATTTACTGTTTCAACAGAGATTATAATAATTCTCGCATGGACATTTCTGTCCACGAATCAAGTTTTCGAGTTAAGTAATGATAACAAAATCCTAACGACACCAGAATTGTTAAATGTATACTGCTCAATGTCAGTGGTAAAACGAATTGCAGTCAATTCAGTCTAAAGTCACTTGAATATTGAAAAATGTGACCGCTACTGAGAGGTAATGGCTTACTTGACTATTTAAGTTAATCGTCGCCTCGACAGTTATTTAGTCATACAGCGACGTCCAGCTAATTACAGGTGGAGGAAGACCTCGAATGCACGGAGGCATCCGGGTAGAACCACCGACCTACCGCAAGTCAGCTGGAAGGCTTCCTCACATGAAAATTCGAATGACCCTGCCGGGATTCGAACCCACGCAGTGAGGGGCTGTGTGAGTCTTATGTTATCATATAGACATCATAAAGTTGGTGGCTAACCATTTGTGTGACCTCATAGACAGATTTTTTTCCTAACTTAAGTTAGTTCTAGAATACTAGTGATACTCGTGCAAGACATGCTAAAGGTGTGTGTATTAATTTTAACATCACATTAACGTAACATTTTTTTTTTAAAATAAAACATCCCTTCACCATAATACAATGTACATGTTTTTTTTATTTTCATTTTAGCAAAAAACAACCTAACTCAGTGACAGAACTATCTGTCGGAAATGATTAATTAAAAGGAATGAAGATAACTGCGTAATAAAAACTATAAAAAATAATAAAATATTAAAAGGGGACAATGTCCTTCCTAATGAATATTGTGTTAAATCATTTATCAGACCTAATGGCTCTCCGAATTAAGTTAAAGTCCCTGTAATGGTTCCGCTACATTTCGGACCTCATTGCCTTTCACGGAGATAACCAATGTTTCATGAGGGTACCTTGGCTATCTTGGTAGAGGTTAAGTAGTCTAAGACGTAGCGGAACCATTACATGAACTTTACCTTAAGGTTTGCCATTTGATTATGAACAACATATTAGAATATTACGTTATGAATATAAAGTCGTCAGTCGGGGAATTGAACATAATTCGTTTAGACGGGAACAAACTTACACTGACAGGCGATAAATTTGATATTGACGATTCTTTGCGCCACACTTTTAGTACCAGAAATACTGGTAACTAGAAAGTAGTAACGCATAATTTCCTGATTGCTTACACCAAAGAAAACAGATGGGTACATAAATGCTATTCAGTTTCTAATAAAAAATAACTAACATGTATATGACACGTGCTGTTCCTTGACATTAAGTCATAAAATTGTGCCATTACATGATAATAATGTCAAAAGTAAGGATTTAAGTGATGTTTTAGCAACATAACGTTAATGATTCGCGTGTATGAGGCTGTTACTTGAAATGGAGATGAAGATGATGACCATGTTAACATTAACTATGGTGATCAATGAAAACTTTCTTAAAGAAAAGGCATAAGAGAAAGTTATTCTGATTACGTTAATGCTGATATTTGTCGAACCCACATCCGTATATGCAAAAATGACTGAAATTTGATTTCGGAAGATATGAAGCTATTTTGACTTGTTATGCCTATGTCCAACTGGGGTAAAATCATTGGCGATGTGGAAATAAACAAATTGTTTCCAGATGGCTCCAGATATTTCAGACAAAAAAAAAAAAACAAAAAAGGAGCATTCCCATGAGAGGTGGAACTTTTTTGGCATCGGGCATGGACCGTTGAACGGTCACTGATGCTTCGGCTATGGTCACTAACCTTCTGGGTATGTCCCCGAACAACGCCTCTCAGTCTAAAATTGATCAAGACTGCAAATATCTGAATGCACTTTTCAACCCTCGCCGAAATTTCGGCGAATTTTCGTGGACTCAAATAAAATCGGGAATATGTCAACAAAAGGTCGAACATTCGCCGAGAATTCAAATGTTCTCGAAGGTTCCCCTAATACTTCGGCGAGACATCGAAACCTCGGGGAAAACATTCGTGGTAGCTTCGTGGGCGTTTCTCAGGAGCTTCCCGTGACTCTGGGAAGCTCCGCGGAAGCCTTTCCGGACTGTTTTTTCCGACAATACGTTGGGAACACATCGTGAAAATTAAATTCCGAGGCCTCCCAATGACTCCACATGACTCGCGACGCTCCCAAAGCTTGCCCGGGACACCGGAAGAATCTGTTTCCGACGCCTCCCGAGACTCATCAATTTCCATTGGGAATAGAAGTCCCCGAGGCTAAAATATTCAGAGGGACTGAGCCTTTAGTCCTAGCCGAGTCGAGTAGTGTATCCACTTCATACGTATCACTGCACTGGGTTACTCATTGCAGTGTAGGTAAATCACGGGTTAATCACTGCACTGGGTAAATGTAAATCATGTTATAATCACTGCGCTAGGTAAATGTAAATCACTGGTTAATCACTGCACTGGGTAAATATAAATCACGCTATTGTCACTGAACTGGGTAAAAGTAAATCACGGGTTAATCACTGCATTAAGTAAATCGGGTTTATCACTGCACTCGGTAAAACAAGGTAAATTACAATACTAGGTAAATCACTTTTTAATCACTGCACTAGAAAGATCACTGGTTAATCATTGCACTAGGTAAATCACTGCACTAGGTTAATTAGAATAAGGAAAATTGTATAATATATGATTACATATCCACAGGCAAAAAATCATATAAGTGATAGATTGAACTCATTTTATATCACTCTCATTAAAAAAAGTAATATATATTCTGAAGAATTGTAAGTATATAATCGTAATAACAATGGCACGGCAAATCGATTAATATTAAAAATAGATACACATGGATTAATTTATTTTGATGATGAAGGGATATTAAGAAAATACCCCCCTTTAAAGCAACACTCGATAATAAAAACACGGCAATGAAAATTGACCTGAGAAAATTAATATAGTTTTACTACTCTCTGTCTTTCTTTCATTAACGCCCTTTTGCAAGTAATCATTGTGCAATTAGTTTCAATATTTTTTTATGACAAATATGACACGGTAAGAACAATGAGTTCCAAATTATGCCTAATGCAAGGTAGCCTTTATTTTATCGTATGTTAATCCTTTGAAAATAGTATATATGCACAGTATTTCATGGACAGCAAATACATTGTTTGAATTATGTATTCTAAACAGTGATTATATTCCTGATAAATATGATGTTTTTCAATATATAGTGCAACATTTTATTTATCCTTTTTTAAAACAGAAAATGATTTAATAGCATGATTTTAAAACCTTAATTTTTTAAGTTGTCAGCATTTTTATTCATTTATATGATATCAATCATACTCCTTGAAAACCCTCAAAAATCTTGTAAGAAATCATGCAACATATAAATGGTCCAATTTATTTCGAGAATTGCACAACCCTACCATACTTTTGCTCATGTTTTAGACACTTAAAATGGTATTGACAACATTGTCATTCTAACAGGATAATGAGCTTGACACATTAAAGGTTAATACAGCAACGAGTGATTTACAGCATATACAATTGCATATAATGTTAGAATCTGCACGCCTATCAAATATTCATGGGGTAATAGGGCACAATGTCAGGAAACACGAGGAATCAAATTACTTAATGTAAAACTTAAAGGTTGCTTAGGACTTATGTACTGTTGAAGTTTTGGCAGTAGAGTCTATTGGAAATAATATAATGAGTTATTTATCATTAAAACTAAGTATTTTATTGAACAGCCCATTTTTCCATATCAAAAAGAAAAGAAAAACAAAACTTAAAAAAATGCAGATGTTTTTATTTCGGACTGAAGTGAAACCAAATATTGATAAATATTGATATAAACCATTCCACATCTAGTATGATATAAACTTCTGCGTAAATATTATAGCTTTTTATTTGCGATTGCTTACCTCCTCTAAGACACTGTAAATGTAGTATCGTCTTCTAAACAGGACGGATATAGAAAAAAGGAAATCACTGGGTAGCCCATTTCAGTTTGATCACTTACTGTCTAAGGTAGGCAATAAACGCCTACGTTCGATTTTTTTAAACATTTCAGCATCGTCTAAGTCTTTTTTGAAAAGCAAAACAAACCAAGCAATATTGCTCCCAAAAGAGCGAGGCGATCGAAAAATCTCGCGTTTTAATAGGCATAAACTTAAACTAATAAAGACTAAAGACAGGACGTCACCGGATTCCCCTGGCTCTTTTGAACGTTTCATGCGGCTTAAGATTCCGCTAAGTAGTTCTTGGAATTAATGGGGATCTTTTTAATATCGACAACCGTCTAAAATGTAATAAGAATAAAAAGAATGTTTCTGCTTACCTCAGATTACTTATGTACATTTATTTGTGCTGTATACATGTTACAGGGAATATGTGTAGTCAGCGAAAGTGTATAATATCGTGAAGTTTCAGGAACTATGTGTACTTTCTGATTGACTCAAGGAATAAATATATTATCCGCAGGGGATATTCTAGTATTACCTCATTTTTTAAGCATATTCATTATATTTTTCAGGACCTATGAAACCATTGTACATGATAAATTCAGCGGTGATACTATATACATATATTCAAACGCTAAAATAGAAGTAATAATTGATTATATAGATTCATAGATTCATAATTATTGTAGTTATCATTTTTATTATCAACAACATTATATGTATTCAAATCCAATTGTAAGAATCATCATCGGACAAAAAATGGTTACTTTAAATTTCATAGCATTGTTTGGTACTACGATTGAATAGTCTTCATTAAAGGCATTCCGCATGATATATAAAAATTAAAATTCATACTCTGATGTTTTCTGACTAATTCATTTAAATCTGAATAAATAAAGTATACTTCACAAATTAACATTTCAACTTGGCAATAATCTAATTGGACTCAGATATGAATTATAAGAAATAAATAGACGGGGCTAGATCAAAGTATAATATAAAAACACTCGTTCATTTCTACATCACCTTGTGTTAGTGTCAATAATAGTCCCCATACAATATCCATATACGATCCTCGAACAAAACAATAATAAAGTTTTGTCAAAATCTTTATGATAGATTGTGCATCTCCGCGACTTGATTATATATTCATATTTTCCAGAAGTCATACTTTTATCAGCTCAGTCAAAATGGTTTGGGAATAACCTCGTTATGTCTTTATAATACGATGCATTAAGAAACCGCTGATCTCCTTTTCGTGGAACGCTTAAGTGTGTTATAATTTGTTTTATTTGAAATTTATTTTAAGCATCATTCCAGGCCGTCAATCAAAGATAACTTACTCAAATATATTGCCCCCACGAGAGCTGGTGAATCTTGCTTCTGCTGCGAAACGAAAATGAAATAGAAAATTCTCAATATAATAAGTTAAAACATTCTTTATTTCAGTACATTATATGAAAAATAATGAATGATTCCATATCCTTGTACTTTTCTTTGTGATGTCAAATATGAAATATTTTGGATTTTATTCGGCCTGCCCACTTACATCGATATTTATATATCAGATATTTGATAGGAGTCATTTACTATAACTAGAGTATTATATATATGAAACTAAACATAAAAAATACATATGTACTTATTTGATATTTTAATAATGAACATATCGTTTACTTACATCTTGTCCTTTTTACTTAAAGTTATTCAATAAGTATTGGAGCAAGATTGAGGGATGTCAACATAACAATTTATATTGTTCTGTGCTACTTTTTGAAAGAAGGAAATAGCTTGCTGGCATTTTGATGGTTGGATCTGTATAAAGCATGTCAAGTCCATCACTAATTCAGATATTATAATCACGAAAAACAAATGTAACATCAAATCTGGAAGACTTGATCGAAGGACTTGATTAAATCGAAGTGAGATGTTTCTACAAAAAAAAGCAACAACAACAACAACAAACAAATCTTCACAATTTTCTTGCAAGACACGGTCTAGCATAAAAATTGAACTTGAAATTTGAAGAAGTTGAGTTTTGTATGAATAATCAAGGCGTGCATCTTAACCCATTATCAGTCATAGAATCATTTCATTATTTTTTTGTTGTCAAAGACTGAATTTCAAAGTGACTGACTTAAGAGTTCAAACACGGTCTTAAAGGTAAGAATTAAAGATGAACGTGTAGGTCTGATTAGGAATTTTAACTCGATCATCAAAATATGCTATATAAACATAGAATATTATCTTTGTTTGTTTGTTTATTTGGTAGAATATAATGTATTGTAAAATTTGAAGTCTTGTTGCATGCGTTATTTTCTGATAAATGCACAGTTCAAAGATGGCGTAATTAAATGACGTTTCTATGATTCCTAAGCTTAAGAATAATAAACTTAAACTTCTTGGTTTTAAAATCGATAAAATGTGTTGTTTTTTCGTATTACTTTATGAGTCATATGACGTTATATGATTACGTCATCTTTGAAAATACATATATCGGAAAAAACGCACGCCACAAGATTTTATATATTATATATATGTTAGTCATCGCTTTAGAGTTTCAAGTTTATTTCCAATATATTTAAAATAAGTACATAATACAAATAAAAAAACATGAACTAAGCCATTATCATTGCAAAACAACAACAACAAAAAAAAACATGCAAAAATCAACACTTCATAACATGACGGTTATAATTCAAAATATAGATATGCAAACATATACACGAGCCTACATGTATATATTTAAAAGGTAATCTGGTAATAAAACTTCTTATAGCAATATTTTACTTTGTAATTTTATATTCCTTTATTTTCATACATATGTATATTTAGAATCTTAAATAATACAACTACAGCAATATATTGCTTTTTGCATTATAAAGTCCATGTTAGAATGAATGAAATGTATAAAAAGTAATGCATATTTTCTGTCATTATCATGATTCTACAGAGACAACCTTTAAAGATACAAACCAACCAACGAATCGACAAGCATCCGTCTTGTCCAAAAAAAGGCTTTCTGACGCCTTCAAATAGGCCGGGCCTGTATCACGTGAGCACAGAACAAATTAATATCCGCAAGAACAAAAAGAATTGGAAAGGAAAGAAAGGATAAAACAGTAAGGTTAAACTGCACCAAATTACGCACGATTACACTAGTTCAGTTGGAACATTTACTGACTAAAATGTTTTTTCGTCATTAGCACCAAATCATTCAATGCAATCCAAACAATTAGGTGCAAGTATTAAATTCATTGTAAAAAATACCATAAACTTAAATATGGAAATACCATTAGATTACTCTTTAGATTTTTTTTCTGCAACAATGCTTACTATGATTTAGGTCAGAAACGCAAAATATCTAACCTCATTTAATGTTTTAAAAACTATAATGCGACTTAATAAATTAAAGTGTTTGAAATGGTATTAAAGACTCTTTATCTTTCAAACTGACATTTCCTTTACAATGCTAAATGATATTCTTAGTTCACATCAATCAATGTAACTCAACGATAAAAGTTATCTGTAGCAAGCAAATACAATAAAGGGAATAAAGAGAATTGCGTATTACTAACTTAATCAAGTTTGGCAAGACGGTTTCTTTCTTTTTTAAATGTTCCATTACATCATTTATCAGTCTAAATGGCTCTCCAAATTAAATTTGACTTCTGACTATGAAATAACTGTTGCAATATTGCGTTGTGATTATAAAGTGGTAGGACCGTGGAAGTGAACACCATTCGTTAAGACGGGAAAAACCTGACTCGGACAGGCTATTTACTTCAAAAAGGACGATTTATTGCGTTACAGTTTCACTATCAGTATTCATTTGACAATGTGTTAAGTGTATGATGCAATTTGTTGATTACTAACATGAGAAAAAAAAAACTAGAGCACACGAAATAAATTATCTAAGACAAAGCACAATAAAATGAACATATATTTAGGGAATATACATCTACAAATGGACACATACACTTTTATTATTTATGATACTTCAACTTTTAATAATGCAGTTTTAGAAATGATACTAGTGTAACCATATGTATTTGCAGATATAATCATGTTATAAGAACATGCACATTAATTGATATATAAATAAGCATCCATGAGAAAAATGTGATTTTTAGGAAGTCAATAGGCATTTCATTTATAAACAAAATGATTCAGCGAAAGTTAATTAATTGAAACCCCTTGTTATGTTGATATTATTTGCCAAACCAAGTCGTTGGCATGCTTAGATGTTACATTTAAAGACATTTTCAAAAGTCTTCTAACCATGAATTCGATCTTTTGATATATCATCAAGTTAAAAAACAACCTAAAAATCTGTCCCCTGTTTATGCATATCGTGTAATTGTATTGACGACATCGTCATATCATGGAATTCAAGGCTAATGAGTACAAGTACAAGTCAAAACAGTAACGAGTGATTTACGGCTTATTCAATAACGTTAGAATCAACACTCTCCATCAAATATTCATGGAAAAATATTGCACAATGTCAGGAAACTACTTAATGCAAAATTACAAGCAAGCTAATTGTTTGAGAACAGTACAGCACAGCAATTGATGGAAGCAAATATATTGTTTGAATTAACTATTCTAAAGATTCAAATATTATATTCTTAATAAAATATGTTATATGTATTTTTTTTCAATATTTAGAGCAGCGTTTTATCTATCCTTTCTTAAAACAGAAAATGAATTAATAACACTAAAATCTTTCCCGAAATCATGAGCGTATTAACCTGTGCAATACACTGTTTTAATTGTCAGCTTTTTATCTAATTTAATAATTTCAATCTTTATTATCAGTCATACTCCTTGTAAACCCTAAAAATCCTTCAAGAAATCGTACAAATACATTTTCCATTTTAATGACCCTTTTTGGGTCGAGAATTGCACAACCCTACCATACTATTGCTCCTGTTCTAATCACTTAAATTGGTATTGACAACATTGTCATTATAACAGGATAATGAGCTTGACACATTAAAGGTTAATACAGCAACGAGTGATTTACAGCATATACAATCGCATATAATGTTAGAAACTGCATGCCTATCAAATATTCATGGAGTAATAGGGCACAATGTCAGGAAACACTAGGAACCAAATTACTTCATATAAAACTTAAAGGTTGCTTGGGAGTTTTGCACTGTTGAAGGTTTGGCAGTTGATGCATGTCATTTCACCGCTTCCCGAGATAATAATGTTGAATAGTTGAATGGAGTGGTTTAAGTGAACATTATTTACAAAAGAAAAGGGATAAAAAGGTGACATTTAAGGCTGTAAAGTTATGTCGTAAACTGAAATAAATTGCGCATCTGCAAATAAATCTAATTTTTATGTCATGTAAATGCGCACAGGACTAGTATACTTTATATCAAAATTAATGCTGATATCTGCAACAGTTTCGAACATCCCCGTATTATATTTGCGAACGCGGACACACAACTCTGCTCTGGCTTGCGGTAGGTCGGTGGTTCTACCCGGGTACCTCTGTGTACTCGGGGTCTTCCTCCACCTGTTATTAGCTGGACGTCGCTATATGATTGAAATACTATCGCAGCGTCGGTAAACCCCAATGCAACAACAACAACAACACTGCTCTATAGACTATTTCACCAAGGGTTCGGTAGTACTCGGTATAATTCGCTGATTTACACTAGGTAATCAGAGAATGGGAAAAATCATATGTATATATTTCCATTGAACAATATGCAGAACTTAACACCATTATTTAGATTAGAGATTAGGTATTCGAGGGAGAGCTCATTGATTTACGTAGGTTTACGTCTCGTTTTGGAGTAAAATAATCTATTAGAAATAGTATTATGAGTAATTTATCTGTAAAACTTAAAGTATCCAAATAGTTTCAAGTACTATAACAATTCCGTTTTTCAACAAAAAAACAACAACAAAAAAACAACACCCCCCCAAAAAACAACAACAACAAAAACAACAACAACAAAAAACAAACAAAAAACAAAACAATTATGCAGATGTTTTTTGTTTTTTTTTAAATTCGGATTGAAGTAAAGCTAAATATTAATAAAAAAATCCCAATAATGATCTACTTCTAAGACATAAATGTATTTCGTCTTCTAAACAGGAGGATATACAAAAAAAGAAATCATTGGGAAGCCCATTTCAGTTGGATCACCTACTGTAGGTAGGTAATTAACTCCTACGTTCGATTTCTTAAACATTTCAGCATCGTCTAAACCGTCTTTGAATAGTAAAACAAATTCTTCAATATTGCTCCCAAAGAGGGAGGCTATCGTGAAATTTCTTTTTTTTTTTGAAAGCATAAACTTAAACTGATATAGACTAAAGACAGGACACCGGATTCCCATGCCTATTTTGAACGTTGAAGGCGGCTTTAAAGAGCACAAATGACAAAGATAAGGCAATCTGCAATGTTAATGATTTAATACAAATCGATTAATAACAAACATACAATAGTTATATCAAATATGGCGAAAGGGGGCTTGACTAGCACCATTCATTGCAGCAAGCTGGCGACCCGGCTGCGGCGACCATGACCAGGCAGTGAGGCTTGCACTCACTAAGGCAGTTCTGTGGAATTGAAGGTAGCCGTAAGGCTGATGGCAGTTCCACAGACCTGTGTGTAGCCGTAAGGCTGATGACAGTTCATGATGGTAGCCGTAAGGCTGAAACATGCAATGTGGTCATGGTCGATATTGTACAAGCTTGCATGTTTGACCTTTGCAAGTACAAGAGACTGGATGCTAAGCAAGATAGAGCAGCCAAAGCCATGTATCTATGAACCACAGACTCGAACCCGTTGGGAAGGCCAGACTCGTATGTTGACCAGAGTAGGCAGTGAACACACTGAGGTGCTCACCCTGGTTCAAGTCTGTGATTTATTGGGGGCTATATATAACCAAGAGTTATATAGTGGCCGTGTGACCTTATAGGATGCAACAGACAGCACTCGCAAAGCTCCAAATGAGAAAAAACAAAATGGTGGTGTTGGGGTGGATGGTGGTTAGCGAGAGACTACACTATGCAAGAATTAGACTGACCCCGAGTAGACAATGGAATGTCTGGGTGCGGCTAACTAGCTGATAAAACGAGGCTGCTTTGCAAGCCCCACTTTTTTTTTTTTTTTTTTTTTTTTGCAACCAGTTAAGCACAGTATATAGGTCATAGGGCCTGAGTGATGCTGTGTGCGGCATCCCCCTCCCTGATATAACCCATGTTATTCATCTATCTAAAAATAGCATACATGTCCAGGTACGTCTACAAATGTTAGCCCCTCTGCTGAAGCTCTTACATGTATATGTATATAAAATTGATAGAGGACTGTGTTTAACATATGCGCTAGCCGCAGAATGTATCACGCACATAAACACTCCCACATACAATGTTAGACAGCAGACATTCGCGCTCTTCAAAACATGGATAAATACATTCATCCAATCCTTAAGATTTCTACATGTCTGATATGTTTTTCTCATTTCTGAATTCCGCTAAGTAGTTCTATGTATTCTTGGAATGAATGGGGCTCATTTTAATATCGATAACTGTCATGGATATCTGAAATGTGATAAGAATAAAAAGAATGTTTCTGCTTACCTCAGATTATATATGTACATTAATTTGTGCTGTATATATGTTACAGGGAATATGTGTAGTCAGGGAAAGTGTATAACCCCGTAAAGGAACTATGTGTACTTTCTGATTGACTCAGGGAATAAATATATTATCCGCATGGGATATTCAAGTATTACCTCATTTTTTAAACATATTCATTATATCTTTAATTCAGGACCTCTGAAACCATTGTACATAATAAATTCAGGGGTGTGAAACTATATGCATCTATTCAAACGATAAAATAGAAGTAATAATTGATTATATAGATTCATAATTATTATAGTTATCATTTTTATTATCAACAACTTTATATGTTTCAATCCAATTGTAAAATCATCATCAGACAAAAAGTGATTGCTTTAAATTTTATAACATTGTTTAGTACTACGATTGAAAAGTCTTCATTTAAGAAATAAAAATTAATTTTCCTTGGCAAAAAAAATTGACTCAAAATGAATTATAAGAAATAAATAAACGAGACTAGATCAAAGTACAATATAAAAACACTCGTTCATTTCTACATCACCTTGTGTTAGTTTCAATATTAGTCCCCATACAATATCAAAATACGATCCTCGAACAAAACAATAATAAAGTTTTGTCAAGAATCTTTATGATAGATTGTGCATCTCCGGGACTTGATTATATATTCATATTTTCCTGAAGCTATACTGTTATCAGCTCAGTCAAAATTGTTTGGGAATAATCTTGTTATGTCTTTATAATACGATGCATTAAGAAACTGCTGATCTCCTCTTCGTGGAACGCTTAAGTGTTTTATAATCTGTTTTATTTGAAATTTATTTTAAGCAACATTCCAGGCCGTCAATCGAAGATAACTTACTCAAATATATTGCCCCCACGAGAGCTGGTGAATCTCGCTTCTGCTGCGAAGCAAAAATGCAAATAGAAAATTCTCAATATCATAAGTTAAAACATTTTCATGACGAAATTCTTTATTTCAGTACATTATATGAAAAATAATGAATGAATCCATATCCTTGTACTTTTCTTCGTGATGTCAAATATGAAATATTTTGGACATTATTCGGCCTGCCCACTTACTTCGATGGCTGTTATATATATATATATATATATATATATATATATATATATATATATATATATATCAGATATTTGATAGGAGTCATCTACTATAACTAGAGTATAAATATGTATGAAACTAAACAAAAAGAAATACGTACTTATTTGATATTTAAAATAATAAACATATCGTTTACTTACATCTCGTCCTTTTTATGTTATTCATTAGTTTTGGAGCAAGATTGAGGGATGTCAACATTACAATTAATCTTGTTCTGTGCTCTTATTTAAAGGAAGGGAATGGCTTGCTGGCATTATGATGGTTGGAACTGTATAAATCATATCAAGCCAATCATTAACTCAGATATTATAATCACGAAAAACGAAAATGCAACATCAAATCTGGAGGAGGAGGAAAGCGAATCGAAGTGAGATGTTTTTACAAAAAAAAATCTTCACAATTTTCTTCCAAGACAGGGTCTAGCATATAAATTGAACTTGAAATTTGAAGAAGTTGAGTTTTGTATGAATGATTAAGGTGTGCATCTTAACCCATTATCAGTCATAGAATCGTTTCCTTTTTTGTCAAAGACTGAATTTCAAAGTGACTGACTTAAGGGTTCAAACACGGTCTAAAAGGTAAGAATTTAAAATGAAATTGTAGGACTGATTAGGAATTTTAACTTGAGCAACAAAATATGCTATAAAAACATAGAATATTATGTTTGTATGTTTATTTGGTAGAATATTATGTAATATAAAAGTTGAAGTCTTGTGGCGTGCGTTATTTTCTGATGTATGCATAGTTTAAAGATGGCGTAATTAAGTTACTTTTCTATGACTCCTAAGCTTAAGAATAATAAACGTAACTTCTAGGTTTTAAAAGTGATAAAATGTGTGGTTTATCGTATTACTTTATGAGTCATATGACGTTATATGATTACGTCATCTTAGAATAGTGTATATATCGGAAAAAAACGCACGCCACAAGTGTTCTATATTTATATTGCGTATGTTAGTCATCGCTTTAGAGTTTCAAGTTTATTTCCAATATATTTAAAATATAGTAAATAATACAAATGAAATAGACATGAACTAAGCCATTATCATGGGGAAAAAAAACATATAAAAATCAACACCACATAACATGACAGTTATAATTCAAAATATAGATATGGAAACATATACACGAACCTACATGTATGTATGAAAAAGATAATCTGGTAATAAAACTTCTTACAGCAATATTTTACTTTGTAATTTTATATGCTTTATTTTCATACATATGTGTATTTAGAATCTTAAATAATACAACTACAGCAATATGTTGCTTTTTGCATTATAAAGTCCATGTTAGAATGAATGAAATGTATAAAAAGTAATGCATATTTTCTGTCATTATTATGATTATAGAAATTAATAAAACTTACCGCTTGAAAGTTTTTTCTTTCTTTAATAAGATATAAAATGGATGTTATGTCTGAAATAAAATACGTCTGTTATATTAAAGATACGTTTAAGCTTACAAGTTGACTTGTGGTTTCCTATACTGGTAAAACTAAGTGGGTTATATATACATTTGTAGTAAATGTTACATGTCCATGTAAAATAAGTTTAAAGGACAGAGAGTCCTAAAGTTACGGTAAGCATAACCTGAAACAGTAACTTAGGAGAAAACCGAGTGGCTTGAAATCTGGAAATGTATTATTGATTTTCCACATCAAATGGATCTTATAGCTATTAAATGATTTTACTCTAAGGATCGAACATTTCTTTTTTCATTGAAATACCTATTTGTTTAACTAAGGAAAAATTGCATGCAAGAGGTAATAAGATTTTACAGCGCGCCACAGAACAATATTAAACAACAAGAACAAATTCAGACCAATTATGACATCTTTATTAAATAATAGTTGGTCCATGATAAACAATTATGTTGGTCATTACAAATACAAATCTAAGAATGATAAAAATCAATAAACACGAAATCTCACTGTGACCGTTATGCAGCAAATGTTGGAATAAAAAGGATGTACGGATGTACATTCATAATGAGATGATGTGATGATAATCATTACCAAAGAAATCCTACAAAACTACTATTTTTGTAGTCACGAACACTGGTTACTACGTTATTTAAAATATGGAAGTAAATAATCATAATGATATCATTTAAATTAAAAGAAAAAAAAGTTTATGTCACATCAAATAGTTACAGAGACAACCTTTAAAGATACAAACCAACCAACGAATCGACAAGCATCCGTCTTGTCAAAAAAAACAACAACAAAAAAGCCTTTCTGACGCCTTCAAATAGGCCGGGCCTGTATCACGTGAGCACAGAACAAATTAATATCCGCAAGAACAAAAAGAATTGGAAAGGAAGGAAAGGATAAAACAGTAAGGTTAAACTGCACCAAATTACACACGGTTACACTAGTTCAGTTGCAACATTTACTGACTTAAATGTTTTTTCGTCATTAGCATTGAAATAAACACCAAATCATTCGTCGCAATCCAAACAAATACAGTATTGTAGGTGCAAGTATTAATTTCATTGTAAACAATATCATAAACTTAAATATGGAAATATCATTTAAATATATTTCTTTCAACTCTTTAGATTTTTCAGCAACAATGCTTCCTATGATTTAGGTCAGGAATGTAAACTATCTAACCTCATTTAATGTTATAAATAAACTTTAATGTGACTTTATAAATCAAAGTGTTTGAAATGGTATTAAAGACTCTTTATCTTTCCAATTGACATTTCCTTTATAATGCTAAATGATATTCTTTGTTCACAGAAATCAATGTAACTCAACGATAAAAATTATCTGTAGCAAGCAAATACAATAAAGGGAATAAAGAGAATTACGTATTACTAACTTAATCAAGTTTGGCAAGACGGTTTCTTTCTTTTTTAAATGTTTCATTACATCATTTATCAGTATAAATGGCTCTCCAAATTAAATTTGCCTTCTGACTATGAAATAACTGTGGGAATATTGCGTTATGAATATAAAGTGGTAGGACCGGGGAAGTGAACACCATTCGTTAAGACAGAAAAAAACTGACTCTGACAGGCTATTTACTTCATAAAAGGATGGTTTATTGTGTTATAATTTCACTATCAGTATTCATTGTTAGTGTGTTAAGTTTATGATTTAATTTGTTGATTGCTTACATGAGAGAAAAAAACTAGAGCACACGAAATTAATTTATTTAAGACAAAGCACAATAATATCAACATATAGTTAAGGCATATACAACTACAAATATGTCCTTGTATTATTTATGAAACTCCTACTTTTGATAATGCAGTTTTAGAAATGATGTTAGAGTAACCATAATTATTTGCAGATATAATCATGTTATAAGAACATGCACATTAATTGATATATAAATAAGCATCCATGCGAAAATTGTAAGTCAATAGTCATTTCATTTATAAAGTAATTGATTCTGCGAAAGTTAATTAATTGAAACATCCCTTGTTATGTTGGTAATATTTGCAAAAACCAAGTCGTTGGCATGTTTAGATATTACATTTAAATGCAGTTTCAAAGGTCTTCTATCTAATGATATATCATCAAGTTATTTTAAGAGTGATAATCGCAAACATTACTCAACATTTTCTTCACAATAAAAAAAATTTACTACTAAATTACCTGTCCCCTGTTTCAAACGAACTATGCATATTGTGTAATTGTATTGACGACATCGTCATATCATGGAATTCAAGGCTAGTGAGTACAAGTACAAGTCAAAACAGTATCGAGTGATTTACGGCTTATTCAATAACGCCACAATCAACACCCCCCATCAAATATTTATGAAGACATATTGCACATTTCCAGGAAACTACTAAATGCAAACTTACAAGGAAGCTTGTGCCTCGTACCTTGCATGCAGCAAAGCATTTCGTTTTCCGTTTCATGAATTGATCAACTTCTCTAATTACATACAGGTGTGTAGGTACACGTGTTAGTCATTTTTACATTAAGTGTATCACGTAACATGACAGTGGCGTAGTGTTTCGAATACACACACTCATTATCCATAGAATCCTTTACAACATTTGACAATAATACGCATTAATGACACGGTACATAGGACACTCAATCTGAAAATTTAAACTGATAAATGGAAATATAAATATCATACAGGCATTAAAATATACACATTACGTAAAAGATACATATTATATTACTTTAAAATGACATATAAAATTCAAGTAGACAATCTGAAATGGTGAAATGGCGCCGTAGAACAAAATTAAATTACAGGTATATTCAACAGATCACATTATATGCTTTAACCCGACAAGGAGGATTGGCATGATTTAAACGAAATAAATAACATTGCATTGTCTGTGATACTTGTAATATCTAACGACTTCTTGTGTATTGTTGAATAAGGAAGGGAAAAGATTCGGTCAACACAAATTTATAACCCTGTCACTTTGTAATTAGCATGCTATATGATAATGCATATAAATCCTAAGTCGTTGATAAGTAATAATTATAACAAGTCATCCTTTCAAGTGGGTGACTATGTGGTATCAGTGCACGGGGGAAGCGTAGGAGATGTGAATGAAAATTATCGAGCCGCGTAGCGGCGAGATTTCTTTACCACATTCCCTATGTTTCCCCCATAAGCTGATACCACACAGCAACCAACAAGAAAGGGTGTTATAATTGTTTCTTGCATGGATAATTGAAATGTAAGTTATTCAAATATTTATTTATTTATTTTTTATCATACTTGTATACTGATTTCCCATTTGATAACGTCTATACGCATGGGCGACAGCGATACTGATGTGCGTTCCATCTACTTAGATCTTATCATTTTAATATTGAAATATTTTCCACAATACTAATCTGCTAAATAAATCCTAATTTTCCGACATTTTGAAAAAAAATGACTTGTTCAGGTTGAATGTTCACGTATTTAAATTTTACTAAATCTATAACACTTCATGTATGGCCATGTCTCCTGGTAACGTTTCTTTTCTACTCTTATTTTATAGTCAATAAATTGGTTCTTTCTCCATTTTTTCCATAACCGGCCTTATTTTCCGACCAGACCTCTTAAATCAAATTATACCCGTTGACATGTTGTGACAGTTCACTGAACTACAGATCTAAAAATTAACTGTGGGTAACAAGAAAATTTACTTCACGGCAAAATTTAAAAATATCGCAACATCCATGCAATAAGATAAAATTTATCATCTCATAATACTCGAAATTACATATTGTCCTTTGCAATAGATACGACGATAAACTTACATATTTATTATTCACCACCAGTCAAATGCGTAATTTCTCACTGTAGAGGAGTCTAGAATAATATATATTTATAAGCACTTGCAAATACAAACTGAAATGTTATCAGGTCGTCCTCTAACTTAAGAACGAAAAGAAATGTCCAAGGCAATTGTCTAATTGTCTACTTCAAAGATATATTAAATGATTTTTTCCTCAAAACAGAACGTATAAAGCAATCATTGGGTTACTATTTTATTTGGAACACTAACTGCCTTAGGTTTGCGATAAACTCTCCTTTCTGAATATTTAAAGCGTCGCCAAAGATAACAAACTCAGCAATATTACTCCCAAGAGATCTAGGCGCATGGCGAATCTCGCGTTCGAATAGGAAGAAATTCAAACAGAAATAGACTATAAACAGGACGTTACTTGATCCCCTAAAGCTCTGTTGTGTATTGGAGTGTTATGCAAGTATTTTAAAAAACTTCTCACATTTTTCTCTTATTTCTGATTTCATTAATTAATTGATATGTCCAGTGATATGATGTATTCATTGTACTTTCAGTATTATATCTTTTAAATCAATCATAATTTTAAACATAAATGATTCAGATCACTTTTTCGCTTTTATGACTGATATAAATTTAACACACACACACATACACACACACACACACTTTATATATTATGAATGACACGGAACCCAAAACAAATTTGGAAATAAAAGTCATATGTATGACTATGACTGATAAATCATTTGTATTTTTGAAATGTAACTTAATAGATTTCTGTTCAATCTTACAGCAAGAGTCATCAAAGGGATGCCAATCAATTTTATGCAGGATTGTAATTTATGGACACGTATTTCATAATTCTTTTTCACCAATAAAATGTTACTCGTAATACTAGTTTAAGATTTCGGTTTGAATAACCCTAATATTGCAAGGAAAATTTCTCACTTTCCCCTTAAATCGAAAGTGATGTGTACTATGAAGTCATCACAACTATATTTAGAAGGTAAATATCATACAGCTGTATTATTGATAAAAATTAGTCTATGGGGAGAAAATCATGTAAAATTGTAATAAATATACGAGAAGAATAGGAAAGCTAAAACTCACGTATATCTTAATTTCCCATATCTACAAGAAGCACTACACGTTTTACAAATGGCATATTGTGCCAGCAGGAATTCATCTCCGAAAGTAGGACGGTAATAGGAGAAATCTTCTTCCGCTCTTCCAAAATCACTGCCTAGAAATTCTCAATCTAGTACAATGCGTTTTAAGTAACACAGCAAACAAAAATGTCACCCAGCACTACGCCTGATATATTGCAAATAGTTCTACTTTTACCGTTTTGACACTAATAAATCCCGGGAGTCGACAACAAAACACATCTTAATGAAATATATTTAAGTGTAACTTTTGTATAGTATTTCTTGTCATAATTTTTTCTAATTCATTCTTCATTCATGATCCTTGTTGCTATCAATAAAAAAAACATTGCAGCAATAATGTACATAATGGTTATGTTATATGCAATAAGTGACATAGAAGATGATTCAGTTGTCTATAACATGTCTGATGATGTCCATTTAAGCTGTACAAAGGACTATTTTGTAAAATTGTAGACAACACGAACAAAAGTTAAGATTCAAAATGCCAAGGAATATGGCGTCTGAAATATTTCAATTACTCAACGTATTTATCCATTTAAAAAGAAATAAAATCAAGACATTGACCAAAGATAACGATAAATATACAATATTCGCAGCGATATTTTCTTATATAACGGTTCATACAATTTGGAATTCCACATAATAATCGAATTTTAATGTATTTATCCTATAGCGTTACGAACTACAGGGACCGGCCCGGTTGTCGGGGTCTTAGAGCATTAGCATGGGAATCAGGAGGTCTTGGGCTCGATCCTCGATCGCGACATACCAAAGTCGTAAAATACGGTACTGGTACAGCTCCATTGCCTCATTGCAGTGCTACGTGCTATATCTGTTTCAAGAGGACATAGTCTCCAAATGACGTTTACACTCCCCACAGACACAAAACAAAACAAATAAAAAAAAACAAAAAAAAAACTTCACGAAGAATAATTTATATATACGTCACTTTTTGATCTTGTTTTGCTTACACTGAATACTTTGTCATCTCAAATACCGTTGCATCTACCTAACTTTACACAACAGTGAAACTTGGTATAGTTCGTTAATGCCATTTATGTATTTTATATATGAGGAATTGACATTTATTTAAATGGGATTTTGTGATGCGTACCATAATCATCACTATCTGAGATAACTCTTGATAATTTCTTTTGCCGATAATAAGCAACAGCTAAAATAAAATTAATGCAAACACTTTCATGAATGACACTCACAGAACGACCAAAATAAACAAGTCTGACATTCAGACATGCATTACCATTTAATACATTTCAATTTACACTGAGTTGAATTAATACTCTGTATTTTCTGACATTTATTGCTGCATCCTTACAATTTATCGCAGGTTGCTATGTGAAGTTATTAATATCCAGGGAAAAAGAGACAATAATTCAGTCGTGTAGCATTTAGCCACTGGGTCAGTCACATTGACAAATGTCAATTAGATGAAACAACACACATCCGGGTCTTAAAATTTTGCTAAAGTTTGAAAATTCTACATGATGATAACTATTATTACAATCCATATATTACTCAATATGGCATACCAATTTGAACCAATGCGCCGGGATAAAATCATTCGCATATCTAACTGCTTACCCTAATTATATTTTTTATTCTATTCCGAGAAGCTGCTAATCCAGTACGAACGAATCTTGATATAGCATATAAATAAATATGATACACTCATTTTGGGTCTTTATTGATTTCCCCTAGAATACGATGATAAGATGTGGCTTAAATCATAAATATCTCTAAACACACAATTTTTCGTTAGATGACCGAGCCAAGCAATAGATCACAATAAGATTGATAACAGTGCTTCTCTGGTGAAGAGAGTCATTATCGTTGTAATATTGCTGACCAGACAACTTCCTCATTCCACAGTTTGACAGATTATAGCTTGAAATATGTCTTGCGTCCTTATGGAGCCATCTTTACGTAGTGGACGTTTGCTTTTATTGTACAAAAAATCCACAATTGCATTTATGATTTCAAATTATAACATTGAACAAATAGAAAATTATCCTCCCTTACTTGCAGATACGATAGCTTGAAAAATGATAACAATGATGATAATGATAATAATATGCATGCCTGAAATAATTATACGTCAAAAAATGATAAAAGTGAATAAATATTATAATATATATATATATATATATATTAGGCGAAAAAAATATCCTATTAGATCCAAATAACATTGTGTCTTAAGGATGAGAACCACACATAGACCAACCAGCCTGAGTCAAGAATAATAACAATGGAATACCTTGTCAACATAAAATGGACATTTCATCTGTTTTTGGTAATCGCATGGATACAAAAAGACCCACATTGAACCATTTAAATAACCGAACACTACAATGTTAAAAAGATGTTTGTACATTGCAGATAACGCCAAATATTTTCAGTTGCCCGACCAGAAATTGTTATGTATAAAAACGATTTCAAACTACTCGAAGCTATTAAAATTAATATGAAAATGTTCATCACTACAATCAATTTATTAGTTATTTTGTACTATCGTAGGTATTGTTTATTCGACATTTGGAAGTATATATTGGATTAAAAAACCAAACTTGTATCTGGTGACCTCACTTCGACTGAAAATAATGCCAATGCTGGAACTAAACTATGTATAAAATACTTTTATGTGCGATTTGAATTCATTTTTCCGATCCTTTACACAATCTCGATTCTACTCAAAAATTTAATTATAAGCACACTCAGTCCAAACGTGTTTTTAAAAACCATTTATCACATATTCAAATTTAGTAGCTCTCGTAAAAGTACGACTTTGATTAGGCTTATAGAGCGGATGAACCACAATGACACAATATCACTTTATACACATTAAAATATTTTAAAATGAATATGCTTAAAAAGTTTCCTAAAGGTTGCCTTTGGGATACATATGTAGCGTCAAGTAACACTGAATAATGTTAATCTAAAGTATGGTACAATTGTGTTAGGGTTGTTACGACTGCCTACATCCATTCAATTGTGTCAAAACATTGCCCTGAAATGCATAGTTTGTTCTTCAATTTATCTTACACAACATTGATTTTATATTTCTCACTATTATTATCAACATTCCCTATTCACTGAATTCCTCGATATTTAAACGTTTTTTGAGACAAATATGATATTTAATTCACATCCTTGCATATTATATTTTAGCAGTTAAAGTAAAATTTTAAAGCTCTTAACCTTCAATATCACATTCGTAAATTGTTACGTAAGTGTGGTTTTAAAATGAGATTTTAGTATGTTTGATCGGGACGCAAAGACAAGTTTCACGCAACCACGTATAAAGTAGCTATCATCCTTTGTTTAATGAAAACCCGTCCATTACAAGTTTGTTTCCAAGATATGTATGAATTATATGATTTGATTACAAGAGCTTGTTGGTATGGCCATATATATTATAATGGTAGCATCAAGAAACATTTTAAGTTTCCTCCACTGATCAGTTCCTTTTGCCTACAGACTTATATGATCTGATATCTGAAGACACTACATCCACACAGCAAAAACTCATCAAACCAATCTCGAGATATCAATCAATGTATGGGGGACGAGGTATTGTTTTGTTACCAATGTTTTACGGCTATTCGAAGATGCTTAAAAATATGATGGCTAGACAAAAAATGTGAATCGTTTTTTTGTTTTCGCAATGAAAACCAGGAATATTATGGTTTCGCACGAAATTGAAACTATTTGCCAACAACGCAATTTCTTTGTGTCTGCAAACATGGAATGTAGAGCCGATGGTGTACTTGACTTTACAGGCATTATTGAAGATGGATCCTATATCGACTCTTTCATATCGCTGACATTAATAAATTAAAAAACAACTGCGTTTGTTAACAAAGCAAGGACGCTTAATAAATCATCCAGAAAATAACAGCGTGACTTCACCACAAGGCTACATAAAACGATTACGAAATTTGATGACGTCAAACGGTGAATTACCAAACTCCCATCTACAAGATAAATTAACCTTAACTAATTGCCTTATTAAGGAAAACCAAAATGTTAGGATGAAATTGTTTTTTTTCGGCGTAGCTGTATAATTTCGATTTCAACTCGCATCTTAAACCAATCAAATGTACGCTAACAGCGGTAAATAATTTTAAGCTGAATAAAAGGACTCCTGTTATTGGTTAACGCATTGTTATGGACTATAAAATTACTGTAAATAAGGGGTGCAGCTTGCATATATCATTCAGCTTGGTGTTATTACTTTTCATTTTGATGTAAACATGAAAGTGATTTCAGTAAGTTAAATACAATCCTTTTCCATCAATTGAGGAATGCTACTTTGTGAAAATGATTTAAAACAACAAAAAAGAATCCACCGTGTTATGACATGAAACCCCTTAATTACTATGTATATTGAATTCTTCCAGCCTGCCGAGATGCTCTCATTGAAAATTAATTCGCCAAAACCAAAACAACTGATAACGCTTTTATATCATAATTGTCATATGCAATAATGATATGAACAAATATCAAACAAGCCTATTTACAGATATAATTTTTTGTATTACCGTCTATAAATAAGTATATTTCATAGAAAAAATACTGAACTATTTCTAGAGCGTACTAAATTTGTTGTGCGTCGGTCTTTCGCGCGCTTTTCCTCGGAATGTTCTAGAAGTCCTTTATCAATGAATCTATGCTGATCATTAATGTATATACCTGTATAAACTATTTTGATAGAGTTTACAACTGATAACATCAGACCTGAACAAGCTTTTGTCAGTAAGAAATAAAATAAAGGTGAAGAAAAAATTGTATGTCCTAACTACAACGAGCAGATAACTGCTCATTACATGATCAGCCTGGAACTTAATTAGGTTTTATGCAGCGGATTGTCATAGATTTTTTTATAGTTCATAGGATAATTTATAACATTACACTGCTTTTAAATAAGAACATTTGGAAGTACTCTGAAATATTTGTTATATCAAATCATTTCATATTCTGATTTTAATCATTTTACAATTTTTTATGGTGCAGGTAAGCCTGTTTACGATAATGGTCAGTCGTGTCTTTTGTATAATAGTCTAGTCATTCTTTACTGTACATTTTATTTTGAATATATATATACATTATTTTAAAATTGTACTTTTTTTGTTGCTACATTCCTGTTGTTGTACACATCTCGTGGACTATTTTCTTATTTGCAAAATAAACCTTGTTAAAAACATTGCCATTCATCATTGTTCACTACCAAAATTAGACATGTTTTTTACAATTATTTACAACAATGCTTTTATAACCTATCATAACATTAGAGTCTTTGAAATGTGTTTTGCATATATTTCCATTTATAAATTTCTTAATTAAAGTATATTTATGCATGAATGAAAATCTCATTTTTCTTTCATCCTACGCCGAATATCTTTTTTAAAGATATTTCTTGTTAGTTAATTATATCATTTATACAACCGACAGGTACAAAAGAAAATTACACTTGGCATTTTTTCGCTTCCGAGAAATATACAAAACAAGGGGCGGATTATCACAAAGTGACTCGAACATCCGATAATCCAAACTTGAGAATATCAATAACAGCTATTAAAATATAAGATTATAAATTATTTTTCATAAAAAAAAGAGAACAATGTTGCTCATATTTTCCAATTTAATATTCCTTGTTTTCAACTTGTTACCAACTTACACAGTCTTCAACCGGAAAGAAAGTTAAAACGAGGCTGCGAGAATTGCACAAAATAATAATAAAAACGGCACCGCCATGAGAGAGACATCACTCAAACCATATATCCCACTTCAATAAACGGATTTATGTCGCTTATTGATAAATCGCAATATTATTCAGAGCTATTATACATGGATTTTGTGGATTTAAATTTGAATTAAGAAGAAATTAAAAAGAATAATTTACATTTCATGCAAGGCGATCAGTTCAATTTAGAAAAATAAATAATGTTAATAATAACGAGGAATTATTTTATACAACAGGTCAAATAAACGCCACAACTTCGGATGTCGGGCTTTTTGACAAGATCTCTCTTAATACTTCGTATCTGAATAAAATACCTTGTATAGATGAAAATGTACAATACACAGAAAGTACTACAAAAGTCTGGAAGAGAAATAAATTTTGGACGGGAACATTATTTCCCTGTTATTGTCGGACAATACTCTTTTCTGTTCAATACAATTGGCTTTTCCTTTTATCAAACGGTTGGCTTCTGGCATACAATCAGGCAAAGTCTCTTCAGCACTTCCAAAAGAGTTTCTCATCTCATATAGACCACGCGTCTCGTATTTAATCTAGACTTATTTATTGATTGAGATGTTCAGATGATTTATTTAAAATTTTGTTTAAAACATAACGCTTTGAAGTAACCCTAGAGAAATAATTCGGTCACGTTTGAATAAATAAATTAATAGTATAAATAAAACTCATAAATTGTAATATTTTGAGACTCCACGAACTCTCCTGGGGTTTTACTGTTTCTAAAACAGATCAAGTGAAACCCAAATGCTGTAATGCGATGACTGTCACTATGTATTTTCGCTCCGTTCTTTCCTACATTCGTTGTTTTCTTTTTGAATGTACATGTACTATAATAAAATCACTTTAAACAATTTATGGTTTCTTTAAAATCAGAGAGCTCAATCAATCTTTTTTAATGAGTATGATATATGAGGGAGTTGATTATAATTTATTAAACTACGCATATCACTATGTTCATGATAGAAATATGCGTTATATCAGTCGTTTCTATGTATTGCATATTAACCGCTTTCAATAAATCACAAAGAGCGATTTAAATTTCAGAAATTGGCGACTCAGAAATTTACACACTCATGTATGGTATATGTACTTATCTTTATTTATTCAAATTCAAAAGCTACTTTCGTAGGAGAGGAGGTAGAGAAGCAGCATGGCCACAATTTGTTCCATTTAGGTTTCACCATGTCCGTACTGTCTTTACCTTATCCAAATATGCTGACTTCGGCTGCACCCTTCTTCGGCGCTGCCTAATGTTATGACTTTACACATGCAACCTGTCGTGTTGTGTCACATGGTCAAATATTTCCATCTGTCACTAGAATATATGACTAGATTATGCTAATGGGTAATTCGGGAGACATTCAATCAAGCATGAAAATACCGGTACTATTTATATCATACTAATAAATCGCGGGCGTGGATCGAATCCCGCTTCGGAGGCAGATGCTATAACTCTTTTCCACAATGACTTTACAGAGTACGGTTGGAAAGATGGAAAAGATGCTCCCTAATCATCTACATTTCATAAAAAAATGCAATAAACCATGGTAAAACAAAACGGAAGCAACACGGCGATTTTTTGTCCAAAACTACGGGCTAAATTTTGAGTTTATTACTGCTGTTCCTTGGATAAACCGATCCAAAGATCCGGCGTCATAGTTCAGTGGTAGAGTGTCCGCTTTGCGTTCATGGGGTCAGGCCGGGGAACCTTTCTCCTGTGATCGAGTCAAACCAAAGACCTTTAAAAATGGTACCAGATGCCATCTTGCCAAGCACTCGGCAAAAATGGGTTAAAATACTGATTCTAACCAGGAACTTGTCTCCCATGTATCGGTGCAATACACCGGGCACATAAAGAAACGAAAGGATCTATTCGCAAAAATGAGCTAGGGTATCGCACATGAACCCCCTTTATCCAATTACTATCCCTTTCAATGCTGCTGTCTCTTCAAAAAAAAAAAAAAAAGAATAAAAAAGAATAAATAAAAAATAAAAATAATAATAAAAAATAAAAAGGAGCCCACCCGTGGAATACCCTGGACCTTCCATCTGCAAAACAAATGTTGAGGACAAGTCTACGATGTGAAGGGCTCAATGGTATTATCAGGTAGGGTCATCAAGTCGTCGGAGAAAAAGTTAAGTGTGCAAGTCAATATTTTCAGTGTAAAGTTACAGTTTGACGAACCATCTGAGTAAGAGTTTGATATAATGAAAAAGTATGTTAAGATTGATGACAAATGGTTTAATAGTTTAGAATTATGGCCATGATTTAAGTTTTTCATTGTATTTCTTAAAGGGAGATAAATTTGGTCAAAATGGATCAAAGAATTAAAGCCCTTTATGGAAATGTAGCCCTTGTGATGTGAAATATGATGACAGAATTTCAAATAGCGTAAAAGTTATAGCCAACTTGAAGGTTAAAGTTATTCACGACAACTACGCTGCCATGACATCAGAGTCATGACAATACCTCAACTTTTTTACTTTAAAAACAGAAGAGCTTAACAATCTACGTGTATAATTCTTTCAGTCATAAAACATTTTTTTTGGTAAATGCATGTAGGTGGTGAGATAAAACTTAATTTGTCTTGATATTAATTCAACCCAAGTTATTCTAACATTTGGTGAGCAATGTTATCAAAGTACTGATAGCGCTGAGAGAACCATGTTTTAATGTACGAGTACTTAATATAGGTAAATTGCTGATATTCAATATTACAAAATGTACATACATGTACAACACGTATCTAATATTAAAAAATATATGAATGTACCTCATCTAGGATTCGAACCAACAACGCCTGTATGTCAAACGTCCTTACTCCATCCCCCACCACCCTACCCCCGTTTTGCACAGAGAGATTTTTTATCATAAACACATGGATGTGCTTCTGTATTGTTACAAGAAAATTCTACTGTACAATAGGATCTTTTTAATCACACAGGAGCAAGTCCTAGTGTCATATATGTATTTGATACCGGGCGCTGGAAATTCCAACCAATGACGGTTTACATGTATCTTGTGCATTTTCTTTTTTAATCACAGTTTATTAAAATCACGTTATCTCCAGCATCGATTGTCAACACATTTTTTTTTAATTCAGTTTCGACTTCCATAGTGCAAACATGAAAACCACCACCACTTTGTGATAGAAGGGAAATCTAAATTAACGACAAAGCAGTATCATGTGATTTTCACGTGATTCTTTAGCTAAAGAGTGAAGGAAATTTGTTATAGCATTTTTGATACCTTAAATATATCGAGGCGATATTTGATGTTTATTTAAGAAAACATACTTAGGGATATGACACTCGCAGTAAAATTTTTTTTGGAAAAAAGAAAACTAAATTCTGTTAATTTTTACTTGTGGTGGCAGTGGTTATCTACAACCGTAAGGGGAGGTAACTACTGCGTGGAGTTTGTTATTTTATAACTATAATCTTATAATACAGCACTAATGGACAACTTAAGTGATTGTTTTTTTTTCTTTTGAATAATGGCTTGTAAGGATCAATTCTTAACGTATTTAAAAAAAAATATATATATATATATACATATATATATATATATATTGCTTGTTAGGGACTAAGCATGCAAGAATTGTTTTCATTAACAATAGTAGTTACACTTTGGCATTTTGCGGTGAAGAAAAAAGCTATTTTGTGCTTTATCCATTAGTTTACATTTTCACTGATTTCTCCTACCATATAGCCAGTCTTAAATAGTATACGTGGTCTGTGTATTTATTTATCATTCGTATGACGTTAGCCCGATCACACAAGCCGAAATGATATTCCGTTTGTTTTCCGAATAGGCAATGGGGCGTTAGAGGAGTTAACGGGTCATATTCGGTAGGCATTTGGTGTGTTCTATGAGCATACTGGCTGTTCGACTCAGTAACGGTGCAAACGAAACGACATTTGGTAGCTCCAAATAATTTTTGCGCATATTCAAAATAACTTTTATCGACCATTCGAATGTTGCGTTCATGTGCATTTGGGAAGTATGTCCGGAAACGTTCGAGAAGCAAGCGTCGAGAGTTTGGTGCATTCATTATGAAAATTGATGGTGCTGGGTTCCATATGCTTCCCGAACACCCCAAATGGTGTTCCGAACTACCCAATCCGCGTGCTGTAAAAAGTACCTAACTGATGTCAGAGTGAGCCGTAAACGTTCGTAAGACGTACAAAAACATGCGAAAGGATTTCGGTCTATGCTTAAATCAAACAAAAGTTGGTGCTACACTGGGGAACATTTGTTGTTGTTTTTTTTTTTCAAAAAAAAAATAAAAAAAAATCACACCTCTTTCGTAGCAGAGGCTAATTCGGGCCTGTGTGATCGGCCCGTAATTGATTCAATATTATTCCGGCCTCCTTCTTCTGAAACCAGCTGATCTCTTCGCCACCTTTTTGTAAGACTTCGAGTTCTATTCAAGGTAAACCTATATGTGATATAGGAAATATAAAACATCCTTATTCTCGTTTGTTTCTAAATAGCCATTCAACTGTTTAACTATATTATTCATAAGTGTATAAGAACTGGTGTGGCAATATAAATTAAACTGCAGCATGACTGTTATCAATGAAAAACATCATTTGAAAATTACCAGTTTAAAAGCATTATATCTCTTTATTGCTCCTTCCCATGGGAAGTAACATATATAGTCGTCCTCGCTACTTGCCGGATATAAGACTAGCACCTGAAAATATGTTTGCCCGCTCAGTACTATGTGTTATTCAGAATTCTTTCAGTGAGACGTGGACAAGCGTGCAGTTACGTAATAACTCAGTTACGTAATAACTCGATCCGCCATTTTATAGGCCAATTTAGCTTATTTGATGACTTGCAAGTTTCTGATAAGTCCACATCCTATCAAGTGCGATACACCATACGAAGAGATGGCAATAATTTATTCTGGAGTTACACTTGAAATTGCAGGGAAAGACGCCTTCATTCATAATTTCATTCGCTCATTACATGCGTTTCGAAACAATCCTTTGGATCATGACCTTAATTTTATAAGTTAGCAGGCTCTCCAATTATCTGTCTCTAGGTATCTGTTTATGACAGGGTGTCAGGTTACAATGTTTTATAGTTCACTCTAGTGTTTTACTTTGGATAATGGGGTCGTTTCATACTAAATGGACTTGTTTATAGCTGATTGTCTGTTGCTGCCAGATATGGAAGTTAACATAAAAAGAAAAAGCATTTAACAACCTCTCTAGTGCCCTTTCTCACTTCAGGGGACTGGGGCCGGGGCACTGACAGGGTGGATTTTTCACATTGTATCTATGTTGGGGAGATTTTTCGGTGTGATCATTACCTTCATACATCTAATTTTTTATTAAAATATATATGTACTCTGATATTTATTTTGAAACCGTCACTAACTTTCTAGAAAACTTTCTAAGAAACTTTATTGGCCTCACAGTAGATTGAATCTTTCAAATGCTATATATACGTTGGTGTATGCATAGATGTGCTACGGCATGTAAATTTATGTCATTGATAGAAATTATGAAAATATTATTAATTTCCCATGATAATATGAACTTATTTAGAGCTTGATTTTCGTCAGACATTTTGGTAACGTCAAGAGCCCTTTGGTTAAACCTAAATAAGTTTTCACTCTATACCTCAAAGTTAAGAAATGCACTGAGAGGAACTGTTGGTTGGCTTAAGACTGTAATATACCATTGATGTGTATTCATCTCGTTGGCTTTAGTGTGTATTGATGCATTCCATTGCAAAAGTTTATCCCCATTATGTCCACTGTCAAATATGAAGGGCTGGTTGATTTACCGGAGCCTATATTTTTCCCTTTGTGTTAATTGTGATAGAGAAATCAATCTTAAAACGAACCGTTCAGTCATAAATGTCGCTTTAATAGTTTTTAGCGTTCGATAATTATTATAAATGCCTTTGAAAAAGGCCATGTCAAATGAAATTTGTAGAGATACAGACACATTCATGTTCTGTAATTATTGATTTATAAAAAAGCATCGCATGTTGCATGAGATTATCAATTTGGATTTTCAGCGAAAAGATAGAAAATCAAGTTATGATAGCTGATTGAAAAACAAGTAAAAATGCGAATAAAAACAGCATTTCTTTTCGTCATCGATTGTTCTCTCTGTTAAATTGTCACGTTTGTATTTTCACAGAAATGTACATATGTTTCGATTACCGAAATATAAACATCTATATATAGTTATTGTTCTTTTAGATTTACTCTAGTATTATTGCCCAAAGTTATTAAATCAGATTTTATTGTGACCTGTTATAATCTGGTGATCAAACGTTAAGGAATCGTTCATCAAAGTATAATTCGTCAAAAGCAAAGTATATCCATCATTGATCAGCCTGCTGATTAGCTTGACTGATTGCAATCATAAAATATTTCAAACCTTATAAGAATGTTTGATGGCGTCGTCCTGCTGTTATATTCTTCCCTTGATTTTATGCTCCAATGAGTACAGAAGTTCAGTAAACGTTTCAAAGAAGAATATTAGTTTTTTTATGACTTAATGGATTCCATTAGGAAAATATCACCAAAGAATGGCACTATTGGTATCCATTCAAAATGAATGAAACCGTAATAGATAACAGCTCTAATCACTCAAGTCAGCTGCTTAGAAGGATTTTTTAAAACATTTTTTACAAGTATTATTACGTGGACATATGTTGAAAAAAAAAGATTCACAACAACTGAACTTTAGGAAACAAACATATGGTTGTTTTTCAGAAAGTATTTGATATTTTAGACTCCGACGACTCAGCCTCGGATTCGGAAACGAAACTTAGGGTTTGAGTTTCTATCCTCGCCTGAAACAAAACCAAAAATCTATACAATATCAGCCTATAAAAGTCATACTGGTATGGCACACCTATTATTCGTTAAGCATAAGAAAGTCGTTTCACAGTTACTTGTAGTAAATTCAAGATGTAGTGCGATTTACAGGATTTCAGGAAAACTGAAAATTTTGCCTTTTCTTTTCGAATATTTCCTTATTTCCACATCAATTCTAACATATATATATATATATATATATATATATATATATATATATATACTGACGGGCAAAAGAAACGCCCCATTCCTATTTGATATCCGATTTTTCAGTATTCGTGATTTAGAATTACAAAAACTTATTATCATCTGCAAATTTGAATATTTTTAATTAATAAATGATCGTAAAGAAATCAAATTGTTACAGTTTTAAAAAAACGTAATTTTAAATAGACCGGTCGGAGAATTTTCTTTTAAAAAATCAGACGTTGGTTACAGTGGCGTAAAGTTAGAACTAAACCACGGTAGGGTCTACGGCAGGTAATCCCGCGTTCCCTCAGTCGTCTTCTAACCGTATAACGACTTATTGGGCGACCACGATTACCGACTACTAAACGCGACGTCGAGTCCGCTGTCACAAACCTGTCACGCAGATGACATTGACGTATGAAATTATCTTGTCTTACAGACGTCACACGAGGTCTTCCTGAACGTGGCCGATCGGCAAACGTTCCCGTAACTCTAACACGTCGAACAAGACGCCTAATCGTCGAACGCGAGACGTTAAAACGTCTGGCAACTTGTTCTTGCGTTCGCCCGCATTCGAGCATGGCCAAAACGCGAGCTCTCCCTTCAGAATTTAGCCTTGGTATTCTTAAATACGAATGTTTAATCAGAAAATCTCTGAAATTGTGATTGTCTATCGGCTAACACATGTAACTGTGTAAAATGTGATCGATTTCACCATGTGGTAAACATTCACGAGGTGCACGTGGAAATCATGAGCAGCCACCGGAAATGGACATCGGGCTGAATAGAAGTGCACGATGTTTTCTTTGCCGTGATTATCGGTCAATGTATATGTATACAGACTACATTTCACTAAAATTTCAATAGGTATAAGGAAAATAACGCCAAATTCCGTTGGGGCGTTTCAGTATATATAAAAGGCTAAAACGACCATTTAACACCGTAAAATATGTCCAGGGAATCCACTAATGATTGCTATATTAACTCTAGAAACCCGACGCGCTTTCAAAAGCTGTCATTTGATTTTTCATAGTTTATATCAAGTCAATAGGTAGATTATTCTTCTTTTAAATTATGTAGATATTTTTCTTTAAAATCATGTTCTTTTAAATCATGATAATCTTGTTTTAAACCCTTAAATATTCATGCCCGGATTGATTGAAAGCGCTCATATATGAATTCAGGGACCAGGTAAATAAGACTTTGCAAATATTATGAAAGCTTGAAAATTATTGAATTCTTGGCGATAAAATGTGAAGTACTCAAAGTGTGGCTTTTTACAAATACAGTCTTCATTGGTTTCTCTTTTACTTGTTTAATTTGCTTAAAGCTCACGAGAGCTTCTTGAGGGCGTGATCTTTTTCCTTCCTCGCATATATCCTTACCTTCGATTACTAAGTGAATATCATCTATGACAGTTGTCACTTTTCCAGTACCTCCAGATATGCCTTCAAAAATGTATGTAGAAATTTCCCATTTTCGGTGGGTTTACTCTATTTCATGGACGGCATGTTATATTGAATCGATTTGAACTAAGAATCAATGGAAAAAAGAATGTTACTTTATAATTTTACAAATCCGGTCTAAATGATTTGGGAACTTAAAGACTGACGATAAACAAAATACACGCATAAAGAAATATGTATACAATATATCCATTCCTTGTCGTTTACAAATGTGAGGACGCCTAGATTATAAGGTTTCTTTAATATAACAATATTCATTACAGAAACCTTTTCACATTACAATTTGCTCTTTGAGTGTCCTATTCCAATGATTATAACAACCGCCATATTTGAAATATGATCTTTGAAAAGCTATATATCGTTCATCATATTTGTAATAAAATATTTAGTGTTATAAGAAATTGAACTTGCCTCGGAAGGTAAAAAACTATTAAAGCGACATTTATGACTCGAAATCTGCAATGACGTAAGGTCAAAGAAGTTTTCCCAGACTTCAGCAGGATTTTTATGACATACTTGATGTTCCTTATCGTGAAACATTAACAGTTCTAGAGAAAGTTAAACATACCTTAATGGTTAAGAGGGTCGTAATCATATAAATCATATTTGTGAGATGAAGATTAACAATTTCATCAAGGTCCCAGCATATTTCTTGTCGTTCGAGACCGAATGGGTTTTCCGCCACATGACTTTCATGGGCATAATGTAACACAGAATTGGAGTGGGTAGCATTCTGATTGGTGGATGACACTGAGTACAGGAACACTCACAAAGTACATATTTTATGAACATGGAACAGTTTCTAAAAATACACTGCTTTTCTGTATGAAATATATCAAAGTTTATGTGTAAAATGAATAATCCCTCGTAGAGAGTACCTGAATCCGTAAATTTAGATGTAAAATAATTACATAATAATAATGATATATATATATATATGTGTGTGTGTGTGTGGGAACATTTCGATGTCACACTATGCATAATGCTGTTAGTATTTAGGAAATGTCCATGATAATTGTAACAATGATATAGTGAAATACATAAGGAATTCAATGATTGTACAATCACTTTCCCAGGCAAAGGAAAGTTTTTATTTGTACTTGTAAACTTTGCCTCATTTTCGAAAATGCAGTTTTTTACTTATGGAATTTCTTTAAGTGCTATGGTTGTAAAACTTATATCCAATTGCTTTGTTAAAGGATATTCTCATGCATAGTTAAATGAGTTTAAGAAACATCCTCATTTCAACTAAATGGTCGCAGGAAACAGACTGAATGAAATGTACGATTTTGAAGATTTGACAATACCTCATCCTTCATATCGACACTTGGGAACAGTTTCAAAGAATCTTAACTAAATTGCATCAGAAACGAGCCTTTTATTTCAATTTTGAAATACTGCGATAATTATCCACGATTATTGTTATTTCAGTCCAAAGTTCTATTGAGATTTGAGTCGGATGTATTTTTATGTCCTACAAATGTATTAACGTCTAAAGATTGATTTTATCTGAATAGTAGGTCGCGATTAATTGAATTTGGATGATTAACATATTTTGAAAGCATACATCAATCTACGAATGGTGACAGTTTTTTTTTAAAGATTTGAACCAAAAGATCACATTTATTTGTAAGAATATCAAAATCAGTTTGCTGGGGGGGGGGGGGGGGGGGGGCAAAAAAATTGTGCTGGCAAAAATAAAACAAAAAACAGAGTGTCTGCTTTTTATTGCTTGGTTATGTCAAAAATAAGAATGCTTCGACTTATTCACATCACTGCTTTTATACGAGTAGGTGATTAACGAAAGAAGTGACAAAGTACACGTTCCAATGTAAAAAAAGACAATATTGCATCTTAATCTAAACATGAAATAATAAACAAAGTTCCGTTATGATTTTCCTGAAATACACATTGTTTTTGCTAAAATTGTCGAAATGCTCAAAATACCGAAAAGGTCATGTAGTATTGAGAGAGTGTAAGGTTTCTTGGGTGTGCTTAAATGTCATGTAATAATTATATGCTTGACGCTGACATTTTTCATCGCTTAAGATTTTCGCCTTATTACGTTCACCAATAAATCAATGCAAAAAAACCCATCTTACCGGTTTATATCATGAACAATATCAAACTATAAATATATTATATCATTTTGTTTCTCTGATAAAAAATCTGAAATACTAGTTTCTTATCTTATTTATTCATTATGTAACAGCTCTATTGCCCAGTTACAGCAAAGTAATGGACTGTACAATAAAGGTACCTGTCACATTAATATCCCAAAATATTTCAGATGAATTCTTGACATTTTCGTTTGTGTTGACTTCTTACCAAACTAAATATTGACCATATTTTTAATACCATCTTCTTTAATACCCATTGCGTATTTAGATTATCATGAATTTAAGGCAGAAGATGGATTTTGTGAAGCTGATTATTATATGAAATATATTCGATGTAGGTATTGCGAGAAAGGATACATTTGTCATTTCTGCTTAACACATTTTAAAGTTTATCAATATACATAAAAGTCACAAGTAAATATGAGAGACATAATTCGCGCCGATAACTATATCTGCATTTTATGACTAGATGGAGTTTTTTTTTTAATTGGAAAAAAGTACTTTTGAAACTACAAGAGAGCAGTTTTGATGTGATATATTTTACTCTCTCTTAACATGAATGCCCATGATTGAATTTAATTACATGAATTTAATATGCATATTAAAAAGCATTAAAATATAGGAAAGCTCTAAGTAATTCGATGATTATGTCTATTAAGTTGTTTTGCTTTTAATTTCCGAAAGTTATATTACTTGCACAAGAATTGAACGAAATGGTACTGTATTTTAGGAGCTTACAGGCGACACACTTATGAGTTACTTTGGATATAAAAAAATAATATTAAAGGTACATTCATCACAATAAATTAAGACTTTTTTTTATAAAAATCAAAAGCTCACATATACGGTATATTACGTGTGTGTATAATTGTACACAAACATGTCGTGTGTCAAAATCAAGAATGGTAAAACATTATCTGCAACCCTAAACCTATATCAGGAAATGATTTTGTATCATAAAAATTTAATAAGAATAATTCATTTTACGTAGACGTTTGTATACCTAAACCGTTATACTAAGTACAGTTATATCCAAACAAAACATGGAAGCTTCACAATGTGCACTGTTATTCTTTTGTTAAAAGTATCGTACTTAAATTTTATTCCTATCGTAACAGATGCTTAAACAACTTAAAGTTAACTGCCACACAACCGTATCAAGTCGCATATTACATTTAATGTAATGTAAAAGATTCCTCGAAATGACGGTGCTTCATTCTTCATTTCGAAGCACGGGAATTAATAAACAGTGTGTCTTTCCAAATGCGAAATAAACGAGCAGTTTAATCCAACTCTGAAAAATTGTGATAAAAAAGGAATGTTCAGGTCTAATGTATTATTTTTTCTTTCCGATGTTGGATTTATGATTAATTTTTTCAGATACATGCATTGACGTTACAAATTTGATTTTATCTGCAAAGGAACTCGGGATTAATTGAATTTAGAATGACAAATGCATTCAGACAGCGCAAATTCCAAATGCAATACGCTGCACACTAAACATTTTTGTGTGCAATTCTGAGTCGGTAATTACATTTGTTTTGAAAAATGAAGAAGACAAACATAGTCCATTTATTACATAACACAAATATATTCCTTTCTGCAAACAGAGAAACCGACTTATAGTACTCAGTATGATTAATATTTTATACGTGCTCATGTCTCTATCGAGATTTCAAGAGATATTATTGTTTTACTTAATACATAATTACTATATAATATGTAACTATTTTACATCAGATACAATTACAAATGCCCCCCTAATAGCATATATGATCATATAATATAGCAATAAACGTATTTTTAAAATATAATTCCGATAAAGGGAATTGTGTCTTTAAAATTCATGCAAATGTAAAAAAGAACACCCCATGTTTGGATTTGGAGCTGGATGACTCATAAGTAACTCTTCTAAATTTTTTGTCATTTCCATAATCTTAACTATAAATTGATGCCATCCCTGTTATAAACAAGCATACAAATCGGAATGAAAACACCGCATGTGCGAAGATAATAAAATATATTTAGTTCTTTTTAATTGAAATTATTTAAACAAAAAGGCAAAATTCAGTGAATATTCTCCGCATATCAAGAAAATTGATTAAATAGATAAGTATGGATACATTAAGATATGACAATAAAAGACCATCGTTTTTTGTTTTTTTCGAAAGCATAAACGCTTTTAACACCTAATGTTTCGCTAAAAATGCTGTCGTAAACCTTTACCGGTCTACATGTTTTTTTTTAAAACTGTGATGTCGAGTCGGTCATGAATTAATATTTTCTTAAACAAACATGATAAACAACTTTTTCAGAATCCAATCCGCTGGAATGCCCTTCATTGTAACCATATACATATTTAATGATACGAATATTTTGTCTTGTATATTGTGAAAAATGTCTTAAACTGATCATATATAGATTTAGACAGTAAGAGTTTTACATTTTAACCCAACATCGATTTGAATGCCCTTAAGTAATTTAATTATGAAATTGCTCCAAATGTAGGGATGCTGGTATTTTATTCAGCTGAGTAATATTGCGTCGAATCTGACTAAATTTTAATTTATAAACTGTGTCAAATTGTCGATGGTTTTCATCATGGTTATGAAATCTCAACAAATATAAGTTGGGTTAAAGGCAATGATTTGCATTGACTTTTTTTTATTCATACATTATGTCATCGCCTACGAAGGTCAACACAGACCGAGAAAAAGATGTTGCGATTGTATATGATAGAGAACGGGAAAGTAAGAGTGTTCCGAAAATATTTGTAAACAAAATAACTTCGGATTACTCTTACCGTTCCCTTCTGTACATAAACAAATCGCAGCGCTGACCTCATAGATATCGTTTTGGGTTCACTTCCGTTGATCGAGGTTCGAATGGAGTTAAATCACTAAATCCCCACTTGAAATCTTGACATTTTAGACATTAGAAATGATTATATCTGTATTTCTTTTGAACAGTTATGAAGGAAAATTATCTGTTGACGGTGGGAACTCGCCAATGTTACCGATGGGAACATTTTTAAAGATTTTGACACCAATTCCTGCTGGGTGCTCTTCAGTATCCTGCTGAAGTTCGTTACCTTGTTTTATATATAGTGAGTTTTTTTATTTTTTTATTTATAAAGACATGGATAGTAAACTTTAGATTTATTTGAATGTGAATATTTTGATACATAAACTTAATGTAAATGGCGAATTAAAGTTGAAAACCGCTATATTCAAAGCGCTTCGTGTGTGTGTGTGTGAAGAGAGAGAGAGAGAGAGGGGGGGGGGGGCACAGCTAGGGTCCTGTCCTCAAGTACCTGTGTGTAGGTCAACCTTTACGAACTACTTTCCTAATATTTAATAATAAAAACAAACAATAACAATGTCGCTCTATCTGGAAACACCAAGACATGTCATATCATTAACATGTCAAAGGTATACTGAAATATATGTCGATCATCTCTGGTCGAATGTTGTAGAATGCGATGGAATACATTGGCTATTGAGACGAAGCCCGGTCTAAAAGTGTACAGACTTGGATATGATATTAAAAGTAGTTGTTTTAAATTCGTAATACGCTGTATCTTATGTACATCAATGCAATGACGACCATTTATGCTAAATGTATCCAAACTGCGTCAATATTTTGTTGCAAAGTTTTAAGATACATGTGTGTTGATTTAAAAATCATTCACAGGTCCGTACATATAGCCGCAGACTAATCTTAATCTGTAAATATGAACCAGAATGAAATATCATTTTATCATACCTGTTATGACCATAAAATATGGTTTACATACAACACTTTCAGAAACAGTTACTAAGGCGAGAAAGTTACGAATAACTCACGATATTATATAGAAATAATATGGCCTATTTTGTGGGGAACATGTATACTGAAATTGAGTTATTAGGTTCCGGAGACCGAGATCATAGCAATGAAACTGCATTCTGAGAATCAGAATGCAGCTCAAAAAGTACCTTTAACACATTTTCTAAAGTAAAAGTGCTTGCAACGGAATTAAAAATAATCATAGACCTGTCTTAAGTTTGGCCTACTTGACATTTAATTCAAATATGAATTGATATCATCATTTGAATATTTAATTATTGTAAACTGCACCATAAATGCTGGATCACAATGTTTAGGAACTTGTGAAACAAAAATTTACTTTATTGATTTCCTCCTCTTTGCTGTGTTATTAACGACTATGTTGATCTAAATCAATCATAAGATGTAAAAATAATGTTAATGTAAAACTGTTCATTTGTATTTTAAGTTAAATATGAAATGTAATACACGTAGTACAAATTTAGTAATTTTTCAGAAGATATAATCTGATGAATTCTGCCATAGCTAAATGTATGTTGTATAGCTCTTGGCAGTAAGAAATGCGTCTATTAGATGTATTTCTGTGATAATGTCAAATGTTTTCCAGTTGTTTCATTGGTCATTATTATATTTTACGTACCTTATTATATATGATAATTCAACCATCGCCATTTTTTTCAAAGATCTGTCATATTTCAATTCCTATATTTTCTTACAACCAGAAAGCAACCTATTGTGTTTCGTTGTCAATAATTATTACTTGGCAAACTTACTTGGTTTACCAATTAAAAATGGTGTAAAAGCTTTCTTTGTGTTACACATATTTTCTAAAATGTTATCTTTCAAAGATGTTTCTTGTTATGATTGTTATAATATTACTAGGTCGTTATTTACATTTATGTCTATAACTGTCAAAGGTATGTATACATCGCATACTTTTCTCTACATAGGTTTCGCTGACAGAAACAAGCGTTTTCATTCACAGGTATAAGCTTTCAATGTTTACATTACTTATTGTAATTTTATAGTTTATGCATACTAGGGAAAAACAGTAAGAAAATGTAAGAACTTAAAATCAAAAGGAACACTTATCATTCATTGTCAAAGATTAGGACAATTATGAAATGTGTGTATATCAGAAATGTGACGTTAGTAAACTATTTTTTTTTTTAATTTTGACTGACTGATTGATTATTTGTTATTGTCGAAGAAAGCCTTTATTTCGTTTAAATATTTTTGGCAGATGTTTTATTTAAAAACTGGACCTTTTTGCTTTGTGGTTTAATGAATAAGATGGCGAAGTTTAGTGTTTATGAAAGTACAGTTCCTTTTGGTTAGTAATTTAAAATTGCTGGAAACATTGAGGGTGGGGGGGGGATTATTTAAAATGTAAACAAAAATAACAACGAGATATCGATTTGTGACCAGACTTGATTAGGTAAAAGTGTAATAAGATCAAGCCGTTTGGGATCGATCGGAAAAATTCTAATGACTGATGATGAGAAATACTGACATTACAATAAAATTAGAAACAATATTTGAGTGTCCTTCTAAGGCTAGTCTATTTAAATTCATATGCATAGTTCTACAGTGAAAAGTAATAAAATTATTTTATTCTATAATTCTTCATTTCATCACACTATTATATTTAATAGTATATCAAATGTGTAGACGAATATTTTCTTGTAATAAAAGTCAAATTAAGTAAATTATCGAACGAAAACTTTCTCCCTGCCAAAAATTCCCAGACCAGACAATTTGTTAATTCGTTATATCACATTCGTTCCTGAATACTATTTAAAGAAATGATGTGACTGTACATCTGAGATTGAAATGCATCTGGAAAGGTTATTAATTATTAATAAGCCATACAAGCCTGGAAGAAAAATAAACCTATTACATTATGAAAGGTCATTTAATTCACATATTCATATATCACACATGTCCACCAGAGGTAATAGCAGAAAAGGAAATAGCTTGAAAAAAAGTAGTTTCTAAAGAAATGAAAAAGGAAAGCAATTATAGAAAACCAATATTTGACACCGTCGTGTATTTGGAAACGAAATGAACATACTGCTGGATACTGCAATTGCTATAATTATAGTAAACAAGTTAACAAGTTTCCGTGCCAAGTAAATTGTGTGTACAAGATATAAATCAACTATCAATATCATCTTCGCGCAAGTCTTGGAATTTGCCCACTATTCACAACAAAGTGTTATAAGTGAATGGGGATGATAGCGGAAAGCGTAAATGGGAGCAGATAGCAAAATTGGCGTTTTGTCATCGAACGACAGGGTAGTACATTTTCACTATGTTTAAAAATACTTAGATATTTCTTTAATTTTTTAAACATTTGTTTGTTCTATTATTAAACAGGAACATTTATGATAACCAGGAATGATAAATTATGTGTTTTACAAATGCAGTTGTAGATTCAGAAATTTACTATAGAAACGTATGGAGTAAAGATTACTTATGATTTCAGAAAGATAGATTTAAAAAAAAAAAAAAAAAAAAATGGAATCACACACACACACATACATGTATGTATGTATGTATTTGTTTGACTTATTTATCTACACATACAAGAAAACAAAACATATATTCGATTACATATATACATGTATATTAAATACAATCAAAAAGGTTTTTTCCCATATTGAATATGCCACGTGTTGCAAGCATGTTCATTATCATAGTTGGTAAGGATGTGAAGATAAATAGAAACGTATGCAGGATCTAAAATAGAATAAAAGAAGTATATTTTTTCTGTTATGTTACAGTATTGTAGTTGTAACAAACTGATTCCACGTGTAATGTTTAGATCGCTATGTATATACTATAACGGTGAATGTTTCAAATAAATTATATAAACAGTTTAGACTTATCATTGCATTGTCTATTATGGTATAGTTTTGTTTGGTAGGAAAAAATTAAAAAAAAAATTTATTTTTTATTATGCATGTAATCAAAAATATGTTTAATCTTTTACCTTTTTTTTGGAATGGATGCAATTTTGAAATACTAATGGTAAAGTAATGCTTTAAATTTTGATGATAACCCAACCTATCATCAGATAGTAGGTTTTAATAATAATCCTAATTTGACTGTTACCGATGATGCATATATATGATGCAAATATGCATATATTTGTTTGACTTATTTATCTACACATACAAGAAAACAAAACTACACATACAAGAAAACATTTATTCGATTACAAGTTTTGCCTTGCCTCGATCTAAATTTTGCCTTGAAAATTCAACTACAATTATTATCATTATAATCATTAACTTACAATAAACGGAGTATTCCTATGTGTAACCAGTTTTAACAATATTTAGACAGTGATTTATATCGAACTCATTAATTTTGAAAACCTAAAATTCAGAATTAGATTTGTTCCAAAATACATTGAAAATGGATTGATTTATATGGTTAAAAAAGAAATGTCAAGGAGAGGAATGGAATATGTATATATTTTGTTTGAAGCTATTTCTTTTTCTTTTGAGAATTTCCAATAAAGATTGAGATAAACAACAAAGGACAAAATGAGAGGAAGGAAAGAGGGAAAAGAGAAGATACCTAAAATATTTCATTACTCCTATCTCGCTTCCATTTTTAATTCAGGTTTGTAAATGCACACTCATTAAATTATAGGCCTACCAATACTTTAAGGAGCTCTTCAGATGATTTGAGACAGAGGAATCTTGCATTGAGAGTGAGGAGAAGTCGGCAACTATTTAATCTAAATCTTTACACAAACGGTACTTGTTTTCAGAAATTCTGGAGGAGGAATTTCTGGTAGTTTTGGAATCAAATCTGGTCACAATTGATGTCGTCATCTCCAAAACAACTGTGATTGAATATTAAGATAGTCAGATGCAAACATTTCAATCATAGAAAAGCATGCACTTTTGGAGAACGCTATTCCTGTCAAAGTGTTAATTGATTTTCCCCACTAGAAATACATGTAGTCGTGAAGGTTTCGGTTACAAGTACATTGCGTATTTAATGTATGTCATTAATATAGCTTGTGCAAGACTAATATGATTCATACAATTTTTGAACGCCAGTTATTTCAATACTATTGTATAAAGATATATAAAAATGGACACTAAATACAATGGCCCTAACACACACGAAGAAGGAGATAAAGAGAGGAAGACATAAGGGAAATAATAAGAACAAGATTGATCGTCGACCGCAAACGAAAGCTTGACAACCAGACACTATCTTTTTCACGGCAGAAGCAATTACCAAGTTTAATTGGATCTCTAAATCTGAAGGACGTTTCAACACGATGCTCCAAATGTCCATTGCGAAGGAGTTGAAAGATTTAGAAGAAAATATCACGGAATCTGGAGAGGTTATATCATCAATGCTGTCGAAATGATTGCCACAAATTACCTTTTTCATTCTTTATAAAGGTCGTGTTATTGTTTGGTGCACGCAATAGGCGATTAAAATTTTACAGTAGTCCTACTTTTAACAAAACACATTATTTCGCTTGTAATATTTTTTTTTCTTTTCTTTTTTCATCAATTGTCAAAACTGGTTTAAATATGAAAGTATGTGCATAACGTGCTTTTGTATCTTTATTTTCAGTGATAACAACGATTAAAATGTATGGCTTAATATCATAAAGATACCTCAAATGTTTAATATCCATGCATCATATTGAATCTTAATTGTGATACGATACCTAATTTGCGGAATAAATTTAGCCGACTTAAAATCAATCTATTTTGACTTTCACTACCTTGATGAAAAGAGAAACGCAAAACAAAAATGTTTTTATGTTGCCTTTCATAATAATTTGCAAATTATGTAATTTACCAGTCATTCTTGAGTTAATTCTGTTAAAATGACAATCTCAGTCAACTTGGGTCTTATAATTACAATGAAAACGGCGTAGCATAAAGAAGAAATTGATGTCTACCCCGTGATTTTCTCACAGTTTGCAGGTGATTTCTTCTTTGCTGAGGCACTGTCGATTACCTCTTTAGTCGTATCTAGAACAGAATTAGGATATTGGTCT
>JAIFHC010000339.1:0-50000 GCA_021229015.1 Solen grandis | reverse complement strand
GACTAGCTAACAATCGAAGCAGCACAATCCATCAACTGCCGTTTATCAGACATCCGGCCATACAGGTGAGCAAAGGTGTTTTGGACCTCCTTTGTATAGTTTTTTCATCTATTCGTCTATTGTTCAGTGGTATACTACTAACGCCATTCCCGTTTCTTGTAATGCTTCTTCTGGAGATGTTTTGTGCAATTTCGAGCGGGGAAATGTGACAAGAGGCCAATTAAGTTGAAACAAATTAAATTTGAGAAAAGGAAGAAAAAAACCCCGATGACAAATGGGTTGTATAGGACAAATAACTACCATAAATTTAACTTGATTAGAAACTCGGGAAGAAAACAAACGTATAAAACAACGTAACACGACAAAGAACAGCTTATTCCCTTAACATCAGTTTTTTTAAATCCTTCGACAGTATTTAGAGATTGCGATGACTTGTAATTGTTTACGCTATATACACAGCACGCTCCCTGGGCCGGTGGCGAGCGTAATAAGTTAAAAAGATCTGCCCTGCAAAAGCCCTTAAAGCAGCCCTTGTTAAACCCGATCCTTACATTATCCACTTGTGGATCAGCCTCATTAGCGGCCATCTACTGCGCCCTTGTCTATCATTGTTAGATCGGAGGGCGCCGGGCAGATAGAGATGTTGTAATGATAGGGGAGGCAACACCGACAGTAATTCCAAACATGGACTCTATAATTAAAGGCAACCCTGGGCGACGGGCCTGTAGGCAGTATATGTGTGTCATAGGTCACTAAATCAGATGGAATCAGAATGAAATGTAAGGGAAATATTCCTTGAAAGAAAATCCGTGCGAACGGCTTATATCTAACCCACATTGTTTAAGCGAGTTCACCTATGTGTTTTCTTTTGTAACTCTTAAACATACGTTTGAAACTATTGATGCTGAAATTTGTATTGTTTGTAATACTAATAACAGATTCAAAAGTTGCAATGTGCTCATGTTAATAGCTGTGTCTCAGAAAAAAAAAGTCCAACAAGTCCTAATGAATCCATATACGCGTAAAATATACAAATTTGCACGCGTGCAAACCAGATAATTGAACGCTAATGTTGACATAAATTTGTTACTTGGCTAAATAATTTCAAGGGTAAAATAACGTCCTCACCATTGGCATTAGAATGAAAGACACTTCGCATGTTTACTTGATTTCTTATTGGAATACACATAAAGGAAACATACGTTTAACGTTATTACAAAACGCAATTTCCGCTGCTTATTTCAATACCACTTTTATATTATATAAAATCTTCCTTATGTTTAACGGCGCATCGTACAAGGTTAAAATGTAATTAAGCTCAGATATTTCTATAGCAGATTCAATCTTTTGATCGCAGTTGTACCTGATCCGTGACCTGTATCACGAGGACGCTTGAAGTGGACTAAAGGTCTATTTTGACTAGTCATCAAAGTAAACATCTAGTAAATAAAATAAAAACATTTATTTAACGATTTCAAATGATCGCTCTCTTATAGAAGGAAAATTATTTCCAAATGTAATTATGCAAACTATACAATACAATTTGGACTTAAAACTCATCAAATCATATTGCTTTTTTCCTCTTTTCATAAGATCCAAAATGTTTGGGTTTATTTACTCAACTTTAATAAAGCGCTCAATTGATGTGGATCTTTAAGGATGACCTTTTGGAGGTCAAAACGCGCGTGCACCAACGGGTACCATTATATGTTACATTCATAATGAGGGAATACGGTAAACATTTTACAATTTTTTAAATATCATCCAGTTTTCTTTCAAGAAACGCAAACATTACTGTCGGTTAAAATGTTACTTAATTAACAAATGTCTATTCACTTCTTCAAACCTCTCTTTAAATTAAGGTTGTGTGTACAGGTGTCCAAGCAGCTAAACATGATCGGGAATGCAAGGTAAGAGATGGTAAAAATTGGTTGGTTTTTCCTTGCTTTTAGCTTAAATGCCAATATGACGTCAAATTATCTAGTTAAAAAAATTCTGCAGTTTTGATACACTAAAGTTTCAACCGATAAAACCAACATTAAAAGATATAAAGTATATTTTCGCTATGCTTAAAAACAACTTTATAAACATCAAGACGGATTCAAGTAAAACAAATATTTCTTCTTCTTTCCTCCTTGCATCAGGCATTAATTAGTGTGTGTGTGTGTGTGTGAGAGAGAGACAGAGAGAGAGAGAGGGTCTTTGTTTCTTATTGTATTTGTAATATTTATCTTCAACGTGCTGTATGTATAATTACGCTGTTTAACATGGCAAAATGTTTTAATCTTACACATCTTAAAAGCGTACATCGAAACAGCCACGATCGTAAACACAACAAATGACAGAATTACTTAATTTGTCACTTCCGACCAAAAAACCATCATTAAGTATCAATGCATCATTCTGAACACAGACAATGACCTCGATGAGGTTTAGTCAATGTAGTCAGATACAGCCATACATGTATGTATATGTTTGTCATGAAGTTAGAGTTGTGCATAAAAAAATAATAATAAAAAATAAAATACCTGCAAATTTAACATCACAACTTTTTTTCTGAACTATCATATGCTCAGTTCTCTAAACGTATTGATTTATGTTTAACTACTTTTCTATACCATTTATTCTATTTTTACTTACAATATACAGTTTGGTTGTTTAGTTATTAGTATGCTTTATTATACCTTATATCACATGTATATGTATTAAATGTAATAATAAACTGTAAACTTGTGTTCAATTTAGTTCTTTTGAAAGGATATATTGTTTAAACTTTTTTTATTTTATGTCGATTGGAAAATAATATCTTAAAGCTTAAAAATAATAATTCTACGAAGAAGTAATGAATAAACTACTTTCACCAAGCCGTTGTTAAATGGAAAATCTATACACTGTCTTGTTAACAGCAATGTAGATGCTGCGAAATATTTTTGACTTTTACTATTGACGCTTTGACCTTTTATTTTAAACGCAAAAACTACTGCAAAAAAACGGAAGTAACAGCTTAAGAGTAAATTTAAACGGACTAGTATGGGTTTGCGATTGCTGTCAAAGTGTCAGAGCACGGAAGGCCATTTTTAAGGCCCGCTAAAAAGCTATACGGTGCGTAAACAATAGAAGCCAATGTGCAGTAATATTGAGGGTTAATGTGAGTTGTTGTTTTTTTTGTCGCAGATGTTTGTTGAGTCTCGTGTTTAGACAAAGACTTGATACTATCAGTAAGAGATTTAATCTATGACACAATCGCTTGCATTAAAAAGCCAAGAGAATGCGAATCGACCACCTCATACGGTACCTCTTTGTCCACATCCTATCGTGCTGTAGACTTTGCGATGCAATTAACGTGTGGTTTATTCAAAATGGACTCTATTAAATAAGCATCAATCAATTTACATACATGTTGAGGATGAACAAAATAAAAATCAAGGATGTGACATTCAAGGAGAATAGCGAGGATGATTAATTTGATTTTGAAAAATGAGCAGTTTTCGTACACGAAAAAATGCCATCAGTCGAAAAATCTTAGTTGACGCCGTCATTTGGTTTTCTTTTGTTATGGTTCCTACATCTTTACGTAATCGTTAACGAATATTTCTCACTTATATAGTCACCATGTAAGTCAATAATCGTTATGGATAGGAAGAGTAATTGGACCAGAGAATTCACGATTCATATCTCGAAGTTGATTTTATCATTTTGATCTGAACCTTTATGGACATTACGGCACAATTTTTAACATATTTTCATGAGTCTAACTGAGACACTTCCCAAAAATATATAGGGTGTAATTCAGAAAAGAAAGAAAGAAAAGAAAAACATCGTAATTCCATTAGACAAGTTAAAATATCATTTGGAATGACCTGTACATAGATATAACCATACATTGTCCATGAAGTTTTATTTAGTTTTGCTCTGTGTGTGTGTGTGTGTGTGTGTGTGTGTGTGTGTGTTGCTAAATAGTGCAATTTCTGTGTACTCTTAAATAGGTTTATGCAGTACAACACACAGGCGAACACAAACATGCAGAGAGAGAGAGAAAAAGCGCGCACCGCTGACCCACGAGCAGCTAAAACAACAAAATCTCCACCAACAATGAAGCCGTAAATAATGGAGGGAAGAGAGGCTGTCTGACACCATACTGGTACCATGGTGACAGGGGAAAAATTATGGGCACCATCACCGAGGTTAACTGCTGCCACGGCCGTCCGCGGCTCTATCTGGATTTCGAAGGTCAAAAAGTAGTGTAATGATTCCGCTAGGAGATGGACATTCATCGTAATTACGTTCAGAGTTTGGTAATGTTCCACGACATAAAAGATGTATATTTTCCTACATGAAATGTTGTATTTCGTGTTTTATGTTTAGGAGAGAAATATATACTGAGAATAGGGTGAAAGTGGTGCTTCCTTTAGTTAAGAATTGATTGAAGAAGCGCTAAAAGTTACTCTTGATTTCTTTTAGGCATCAATATCTCTTACACGAGAAGGATGTGTTTCATCATTTCATATCTTAAACGGTACATGTATAAAGGTATCGAATAAAAAGAATAAGAAACGCCATTAACCATTTTGAAAAAAAAAAATTAAAATAGAAGAAGAAAAACCATGTTATATCGATGATTTTTGTGTTATCATTATTATTATTATGAATAGGAAAACAAAAGAAGTCATGTTTGTGGGACTTCGACTGTTGATGGGTCTAGATTATATTGATACAAAGAAAGATAAATTCCTGGTTATATGGTGTTAGTACACAGGTGTTTCAAACGCAATGTGGGTAAATACAATAGCAATACATTGACTTGCTTTAATATAAGAAGTTAAATAAACTCACCGTGTGTCCGTCTCTGTGATTGGTCCAAAGCTGATCATGTGACTGCAGAAGTGACCTATGAAGTTGCAAGACAGTGGCAGGGTCTAACTTCTGCACATCGCCGCCGTCTTGCGGATGAGGACTAGATGTGTAACTCCTAGGAGTCGAGGATGAACTCTGATGCCTGCCGAGATCTGCCGACTGGAATGAGATTAATAAAAAATATCGTAACCACTTCAAATACCACTGGCACAGATATCGTAAAGATAAATAAGCAATTCTGTTTCTATCGACAATGTTAAATGTTTCAGGATGGATTCACATACTGATAGGGATCCATTCAATGTTACGTGCTCTCAAGATATCCCCCAATGTCTTGTCAGTTTCATTGATCATGCTGGGATGTTTATATATACGCAATTTTCTGTGCTTGTTTTATGTCTAACTCCTTTTACAAAAGCAAAATGGCTGATAAGAAAATACTGCATTTTTTTATCGACATTTGCTCAGAAGGAATAAATTTGGTTCATTTGGGTTGGAAATATTTGTTATTAGATTGACTTAGGAAGTATCACATACTTGTCCTATTTCTCACTCTTTTAAACTATTACTATGAAAATAGTAGGAGTGGTGCATGTTTTATTATTAGTAGTACAAATATTATTATCATCATGTTTTATAATTGGCACAACACTCCTCCTCCTCATCATTTTGTTCAATGTTTGAAAATTATTTTGAAACTAAGGAATACACGTATTTGTATTTCTAGATCTAATTTAAATAGTACCGCAAGGCATTATTTATAGCATGTCAACTGACATGGTTTCTCATAGGATCGTATGTCATGAACATTTCAATTTTCGTCCCCTGTCTGCTTCATACCTCAAACCATGCCAGTCCTATTAATTGCGCTTCCAGTGTCACATAAACAGACATTAGATAACATAATTACGGCAAGTTTTCTTTGGAAATTCTACCCATTATATCGCCAAACCAACTGTTTACCAACCCTTAACGTCCCGGCTGACACTAAACACACTTCAACAGATGAGACATTCAGTTTTCAAATAAATAATAAAGCCACGTTCGTGTCTAATTTTCGTGTATTCATGGGCATTTAGTTTTCAAAGTGAAACGATAATTGGAAGAAATAGCATAACAAAACTCCTGAAGTCGATTTGTTTTTATCAAAAGGCCCGAAGTATGAAAAATAGCCCCTAATGGATATACCTATTTTATGCTAACTTGCTTTTGAATTACACATTCAATTTTGCCTTTTGATCAGCCTGCATGGCAGGTTTGTGATTTGATTTTATATAATACAAGTCATAAAGTCAAACATTATTTTACATCTGAAGACGCTCTGTAACAAGGGTAAATGTTTGCTTAGATAAACGGTGTACCTATCACAGGTTCGGGTGGGTGGGGTTAAATGGCCCTAATGGTAATAAATTAACTACAAATTGATTATTTATATTTACATGCAGAATTAGGTTATCAAATTAAATACTCCTATTTCGGTTAAACTTGTTTCTTAGTGACACCAGCCCAATAGAGTCTACATGTGGACACAACTCGATGGTCGAAAATGTATCGACATCATCTTATAAAGAACAAACAAGTTTCCTCTTCTGTAAACGAAATCTGAAATAAAGGTTCAAGTTCTAGGGAGTTAAAAAGGTTCGGAATAGATATTTCATAAGGAATTCCTTGCTATTTCAATTTTAATGTGGCAATTTATCTAATCGCTTCAAAGCGGTATTCTGGTAAATCAATTTACTGGTCCGCGAGAAATATCTTTTTCACAACAAATGCCCGTGTATTTGACAATCATTTCACACTTCCTGTAGGCCAATCCGGCCACTCGACAAATCGATTTAAATGTTTCCCTATTCCAAAAAACTTGAGCAAAACCATAACAAAATGATCATAAATCACCCGAGAGACAACAAAGCTAGACAGATGTACTGGCGGAATAATTTGTAACCCATATCCCCTTTTCTCTCGATACTTATACTATTTTAAGAGGGCCAAAAGTTTTGACAATCGCCAAGGATTAACTTGAAGATATTGCTGGTGATATCGGTCTAGATGTAAACATTACAATTAATATCTGCGCAGTTACAAGGGAGAAACCAAGACATCACGGGCTACGTAATGAGATTCTTGTAAGCCTGGTTTGATCCACAAATCCTTAGAATCCAATATGCGAATGTGGTTTCGTACCCGCCAGATTGACAAAAAGGTCTGGCGGCCATTATACGGGAAATTAACGCTAAGTTTATGGATTTCTCTGTCAATTACACACAATTTTATTTCGTATTTGTCTCACCTCGCAATTGACATTTAGGCAATATGCTCGAATGTTTATGTTTATTCCCCAGATAGCCGCGGTCCTCTTTCGTCCTTTGTACATTACAGCAATAATATAAAAGATGAATTTAGAAATCGATTCGATTTCACAATCATTAAACCAAACCGTTGACAGATTCGCTAAAACCATAACAGAGAAGGTAATGGAAATTTCATCTCCTACCCATATCTTTGAAATAATTTCACTACATTTACGTATGTTTTCAACGTTACTGAACTGCCATAAACCTGGCAAAATATCTCAACGAAAGTATAGATGTAGATAAAACGATATTTATAGAAATAGAACATGAAGATTCCTGATTAAAACAACATTAAATGAGATGTCTGAATATTATAGCATTAGGAAAAGTAGAGTCAAATGATTTCTTCAAAAAATCAGATCTGATCCACGTGGAAACGACTGTTAAATGTGAAAGAGCAAATGATCTTTATTATTACTTTCCCAGGGTACGAACTCAAAGTACAACTGTAATTAAAAATATACATTTATGACATCAGTGTCTTTACCCATTGCACCGTTTGTTAATTCACGGCCCGCCCTTATCCATTAACTCGGTGTGCTATGTGTAGAATTTTACTTATTGCCTTTAATGTTTTATGATAAAATAATTCTCATTCCGGGAACCAATTCATCAAGGGGTCCTTATACCCGACCCTTTCTGCCCAAAACACATGCTGTGGACCACGTAGGCGGTACAAATGGTGATCTTAAAATTACTAACACCTGCTAAGAAGAGTCTATTTACGAGACTCCCTCTGTCCCTCTAAATAATGTGCACAGCAAAAATGAGGCCCCAAAAAGCAACGTTAATTTTGTTAATAATTTTCATGAAAATATTTTAATGTAAGCTATGAAGGCACACATAAGAACAACTTTGTTCTTTATGATAATTACTGATTTTTGTTTTTGGTGTTTTCAGTAATTTTTCGGTCATTCATGAATGTAAAAAATGCTTCATTATGAAAACAATTCCATACAGATATTTCAATGGAAGGCGTGTATTTCTTGTACGCGTGCCAAGGAAAGTGGTCATGTACGGGTACTTTTATAAATATGCATTCTGTACTAAAAAGAATATATCAAGTTTATGATTCATAAGAACATAATTATATAAGATAACATCGCATAAATGATACGTACCTAAAATATATAAATAAGGTAAGCTCCGTAATACTAGGAATGGAATATGCATTTATAAGAAATTTATGAGATTTGCACTTGACACGAATACTCTGCAATATAATTGAGATAATCGATTTCCTCTTAAATGAAACACCATTCCACAAAAGAGAAGAATCTCGCACATGATATAAATAAGGATATGTCACACAGCGGGCTTCTGAAGCCCATAAACATGGATACAGATTCTTAATGAGGATTAGCGGTGAGCAGAATTAGCAATAAACGATACATGTTCGGATTATAATCCCTGTGTAGCCATGTGTGATGATGAATGTATGTGATTGGACGGAATCCTTAAGATCAGAGAAAATGTCGATAGGTGGGATTAAAGGAACAAACTTAAAGTAGCCTTGACGGTACTGTGATTCTTGTCGCGTGCAAAACATCTGATAAAAAAAAAAGAATTGGTGCAAAAAAAATGAGATGAATTTCGGTTTAATTTGTGTGATTCTTAAAGATTCCTAAAGAAATATACTTGTTGAAATCAGATACATTGTAAAATAATTTCACCATTCTATTTTAAATTTTATTCATCATCAGCGATCAGTTTCATTCCTCGATAAACATTCAACAAACAAGTGTATTGATACACAATAGTGATTAATATTATTAATCATTTCTTGACGTAAAACTGTTTGAAGTATACGACACGGTGGTTAATCGCATGAGCGAAACAGTGTAACTGTATGACATAAAACTTTTGATGTTCGGTGCTTCTTCAAGAAGCCGTGTGGCAAAACAAATTGACCAAGCAACTAATAATTCGGATATCGTTTGTGTAGCTGCCTTCATATTGTTTTACGTACAAAACGCTATAAATGACGGAAAAGATTAGTCTTCGGGCCTCGAAACGCGAGGCAGGTATCAATAATAGCAGACGAGAAAACAATGTAGCACGCCGTTGGCGCCAGAAGTTTCCTAATTCAGCCTCTATCCCATTTTATGTTCGTATGTTCTAAAGATGAAACTACATTCTGAGAACAAATTGAGAATACGATTTAAGGATGCCAATGCATTAGTACGGCCATTACTTAGTTACATAATTAATTTAAGATGGCTATCACTCGTCACTATGGTTCCTGAGTACCCGATAGCCGCCATTTGGAAAGCCTGTGCTTGGGACCACACATGTCAAGTCAGTGACTTATCTTTATAGAATGTATGTCACCACTTCTTGAATCACAAGATGTCTAAAATTTATTAACTGGGGTTCAAGTTATGAGTGATATCCCGCCATAATTATCGAGGGCTGGAGATATGGGAGATAACAATCTCTCGGACCGGCCATCATAGGTCGGAGTGCCCTTCACGCCTGAGCGGAAACCCCGACTGGGTGTATTTATATTAGTATTACGTAAAAGTAATTTAGCAAGGACTTTGACCAGTGCGAGGCACTTGCGTAATTTATGACCGCTGTCTCAAGTGGCCGATGATCATAATGATGTAAGCAATTACCTTTCTGAACAGGTTTGAGCCAAACCCAATACTAAGCAGGTCGATTAGAAAATTGGCCCTTCCAGTAGGATAAACAGATCGACCTTTAGTGTAATTAGTACCTCCCACAGATCAAAATCCAATTAATTCTGATGTGAGTGAAAAATGTTGATAGATAAACATTAAGCCAATATATTTGTTTACTATTTAACCTCGTTTATTGCTTGTTTACAGAGAAATAAATACGCGCCTGTGCATTAATGTGTACAGCTAATGATATTATTACTCTAGTAAAAACCGACAGTCTCGTCATAAAAATGTTTACTTTGTTTGATCGAGACTAATTTACATATTAATTCGACAAAATATACAGTTAAATACTGCTTCAACGACTGCATAAATATCTCCCCAGTCAATCAAAAACGTATGTGTTTGTCACCCCAATTTTTAGAGATTCTCTGATAACCAAAACAATAGCAAGCGATTTTCACCTCTACATATTGTGGTCTACGTACATCGCCTCTCCATCATCGCCGTATATTTAACGCAATAAAAAGGTCATACTACAGCGTGCCTTTGTGTATTGCTGTTTGTTAAGTATTGTGACTTCAATTAAAAATATCAATTTACGACCTCGATGAATTATTAATCATACGCTGTTTTACGGCGCGATGCTTGTTCAGAAAAAAATATATAAATTGCATACTTAATCAACGCCTTTGACTACGTTCCTAGATCATATTGATTGCTCACGATGTGCAGCTTTGAAACGAGCTGCCGGAGATGCTGGAGATTATATAAGATTTTTCCACACAAGATTAATTCACTAGATAGCCTCTCAACGAATAACTTTGAGATATAACACGATTGTTTAATGAGCGAAATCTGAATAATTAAAATTGTTAAAAGCGATGCGAACCACTGTGCATTCCAACTGCAGTGACATCAAAGTGATCCTGATATAAGTTATTTTATTATTGACTACACCTGTCTTTTTACCCCTGTAGATGTTAACATTGAATCATAAATGATCACATTAAAACACCTCCACCTAACGAAGTGTGGTATGTGCTGCATTTTCCTCTGATCCTTCTTTGACCTACTTTTGACTACAGTATGATTAATATTGCAATTTGCTTCCGTATTAAGCCTATCTTAAACTGATCCAAATCAGTTTAATACATTTCAGTTTAATGAGAAAATTAATGCCAAGAAATGATTTAATCCGCTGTGGACATCACTTCAATATGCATTTTAAGTTTGTACACTAAACACGGATAATTATAAAACCTGTTCCAGTGTATTTTTACATCTATATATTCACCAAAGATTGATCTGGATTTTCACTGCTGGCACTGCTGTCTCCCATGGCGAGCCCTGATCCCTCCCCAGGTGGCACAAACTTAGTGCTACGGGACGGGTGTTTCACACCCTAAGATTGGGCAGGTGGACTGGACAACTATCTACTCGCTATAAATAACACTGTCAGTACAATAACACTGCCAGTACAATCTTTCATAATGCCTTTATATCGAAAACCTTTTTTTCTTAATTACTCTTGTACTTTCCAAACGCGGCATGAAAAGACGCAATTTGATAATTACTGAATATGATCTACATAAAATATGATAAATGTGTTATTTTTTTTTTTCAAACCCAGCCTAGTATACATCTTATTTTGAAACTAAATGGTAATGCATTATTGTTCTTTAACTGAATTTCTAGAAGGAAGAGCTATGCGATAAAAAGACAATCGTGTAGAATTTTCAAGATAAAGAAGGCCGTGGTCATGACTGTACTGCACGTGCGTGCATTGCAAGTCTTAATTGGAAAGGACGTGGGCCGCCATTAAAGACGATTGCACAGGTACATCAAGAGGCTACTGACATTCCAATCTCCCAACCCTCGTGTTCTTGTCCCCAGTAATCTTTATCAAAGCTGCCCTTACGGAACTACCAGCCTCTATTGTCTTGAGTGAAGGAGGAATTCTTCATGTTGTTCAAACTTGTTTAATAGAGCATCGCAATCAGCATCAGAAATTCATTCTGCGCCTTTATGTGTCTGGTATATTTACAGTACTTGTGTCTGTAAAACATGCACTTGGTTCTCCTAAGTAGGAGCATAGCGAACAGAAATTATGTGGCTACGAAATCATGAGAAAATCTGCAAAACGCTCACATTAAAGATGCATTTACAAGTGCTTGGAAAAGTAATAAAACACGGAAACAGGTTTAAATTAATAAAATATTATTTTTTAGGTATTTAGGTAGTGTAAGATTGGTTGCATTGGCCATGCCGGTGGTTGCTGCAGCGGAATCAGGAGAGGCGTAGAATGAGGAAAGTTCAATGCCCAAAGGTGAGAAAGGAACCGTCGTGTATGGTGATGGTTAGATACGAACAATTGAAGGCAAGGTTACAGTAACAATGCAAGTGTGAGTTACTGGAACAATGTTATACAGCAAGGTAGCCTGCAGCACAAAGGATGAGTCAGGAAGTAGATGAGATCGATGTAAAGGTTGTGCACTGCCGCAGAAACACCCGATACAAGACTATATATCATGGTCGAAACTATGGGAACAGCAGAAGTGGCAATATAGCTTTTTTTTTTCTTTTTTTTTTTGTTAATGATGATAATGGTGGTGGTGGTGGTAGAGGTATATGGTAAAGAACATATAATAACTATTAAGGATTATCTTTTTATTGCATCATATTTTATCTTATGAGTTTGTTCTCATTATTATTATATCATGATGATGATGATGATTACCAAATGATACGCTCATTGCTGATCAGTGATTGGTGCCTTGTTGTGTTATGTAGTAAGTTAACGCCACAAATCTATCATCATCTGATTTATTTATGTTCTTTTAAACCTTTCGAACTGGGTTTATTTACACAAATAGAGATGTTTTGCTTCTTCGTAAACATCTACATCTAAGGTTTAATGGAAAGTTGAAAATCCTAAGTGACACATTATATCTTCTCAATTGACCAGTTTTTCTAGTATTCTTGTGAAATTTCTCTGTCACCCGGTGTTATCATAACACACGGTGCAAAACCTCGAGATAAAAATTCGCTGCCTCCAATAAAATAACTAATTCAAAAATAACATTAATGATCGAATGACCTCTATAGATACGATCCTTCAGATGGTATTCTGTTTAGTTAAACAGGTCTAGCGGTGTACAAATTTCGTTTATATTTCAATTCTGTGTTTTTATAGTCCTGAAGGGATTATTGCGCAACAGTTTACAGAGAACTACTTATTACAGCGGATGAAGCGCCTGAGGCGGCTTGGCTGACCAGTTTCAACGGTGGCCAAAGTATTCTATGGGGATAGGTATAGTGATGTCTGAAAAGTAGCTGTCAATTTGAAAATTTAAAGCATTGTGAATGAAAATTAGATGTTGATTTAATTCGGAGATGCACTTCAAGATGTGCGAACAGTATGATGTTGGTATTTACCCCCACCCTAGGGGCGTTATCAACAATGGTGATAGCAGCTGAAAAGGCGCTAAAGTAATTACATTGTACTCCAAAACACAAGTTGACCATGGGGTGGTAAAGGTAGATAATTCTTGTCATACAACGGAAGTTAGATATGTTGTTAGATAATTGGAACATCTCTGCTGTTATCGATGGCAGTGTTAAGTCACGCAGAAAATTGTCCAAGAGAATGCTGACATGTTTTTAGGACCTGTCTTACAGTGTAAACAAAATGTTGACATCCCGGTGATAAGAAAGGAAAGGGAAAACATATTCAGTGAAATATGGACATAGCTTTAACTGATCAAAGGTCAGCATCAAGATTTCAATTAAGATTTGATTAGAATATGATAAAAAAAAAACGGACATGTTTGTTAAAAAAGATTAAAACAAGCATATTTTTTGTCACGACGCATGTTGAGTTTTACCCCATAAATATCATCTGTTAGATAAATAACCAAAACCCCATTAAAAATTGATTATACGAGATTGATAGATTTGGTGATATCTGGCGAACAGTTAATATAAATCTAAACCAATGCCTGAATTCTAATTTTTGTTATGTTCTTACCAAAAAAAACCCCAAAAACATACACATGTGAATTGAAACTATATTTGAGAGTTTTTTTTGTTTTTTTTTGTGTTTTTTTTTTTGGGGGGGGGGGGGTTAAGAAAAAAATGAGATTTTTCGTGAAACTCTGATTAACTGAATGCTGAATCGTTTGAACTTTCACCGACCGAGAGTTGCACATAACCTAAAAATATAAAATTCTAGACTTTTAGGAATTCTTCCGAGACTTCAGTCTTGATTCAAAACACAGAATTGTAAGACAACCATACTAAAATAGCCCTTCAGAGCTTAGAATTTAAAAAAATATAGAAAAAGAAACGAGAAAATACACCTTTACATATTATTTTTGTCTATTTGCCAGTAATAGACTGGCAAGGTCGCCGAGCCAAACGAACCATTGATCAGCAATTTGATTTATTATAAATGCCGCATGTGTCATTCTTTCAATGCTTGAACTGTGGTCAGGTTAGCCCTTGCCACGCGAAGTCAAAACACTGAAGGTAAAAATATTTTTGGAATGAAAACCTTCTAAGCGCTAAATGTTATTATACTGAATAAACACGGAAACCAGTCTATCTACGGTCGGGCAAAATAATCCACGTAAAAACTCAAAACAAAAAAACAGTCTGTATTCCTAAGCTTCATACAATGTTTAATTGTTTCAAGCTACATTGAATATTCATCTTTGTATATATTTTTAGTTTATATTAACTCCCTGGGGGAGAAGAAGACAGTTTTCGGTAATAATGAGAGAAAATTGGCAATTTTGAACGCAGCAGAATTTGTTATTGGTAATTTGTTGTTATACAGAGACAGTGTTGTGTGTTTGGTTGAAAAATGTAAAGAAACAAGCAGATGATTTTATCAAATAAGAAGTTGGAATAAAAAAGTTCAGAGCAACAGAAGATTATTTAGCCTAATCAAATATTGGTCGGTCACAGTAAATACAGGTAAATCAAGGCAGCCATTGTTAGGTCCCGAAATGCTTCCGCTATTTAGGTCAATCAGATGTGAAGGGCCCTTATATCCTTCCCATAGGGGTCCATAATTACTGATCCACCTCCGTGTAAACATACAGCGGCGTACCGGCTAGAATGACCAGAGGGAAGGCTTACAAGTAATGAAAAATGTCAATATTACACAAAGCGAATATTATGACAGAATTAATAACAAATGCAAATGACCAAATCTGGACCAATACCCTTTTCAAACATATTTATTTTTCGATGAAATTCCAATGAATGCTTCATGATAAATCTCGCCCCTATTCTATTTACAAGACATACAGCTATTCCAGTACAGTTCTGTTTGAGCTCCTATCCTACATCCGTACCTCTATATATCTTTTTATTCCGCATCATTACATATCCCCCATTAAATATTAACAGTAAAATAATGTTTAAAGAAAGAGTTATTTATTTGCAAGTCCCCGGATGCTGAAACTGACATATTTACCTTCGACTAACAGCAAAAAAATATATGCACCGGTGCTAAGTAGCTAGTGCTAAGTGCATGTATAAATCACGATGTTAGTACATCACAGCTCACGTGACAGTTATGGGACTCGTTAAGACAATGACCGAAATATAAATGTCGTCAACCATTTGTGGGGCCGTAAATTGAATGATTTCAACAATTACAGGACTGCTTTCAAATAGAAAGTAAAACCGTGCCGATGGGAAACAGTGAATAATGTATGAACCTAGCACCTTGTTTTTCGTCCTAACTGTTTATTTTTATTGGCTGATTTGAATAATGACTTCCAAATACATTATTCATATTTTTAATGACATGGAGCTGTTTAGTTCGAGGCTACTGTTAATTGAAGAAGCCCCGGATTGTTTTTTGAGAAAATTTCAGTTCGTTCTCGAACATGCTAACGGCGATTTCATTGTTCCCTTTTTTACTTTCATTTTGGAATAAAGGAACTACGACAAAATGAAGTCTTTTAACTGACAAAAGATGAGCATATATGGTTTAGGGCGGTGGGAGCAGGGAAAATCGTCATCAACATCATCATTAACATCAGTAGTAGTAGGGGTAGCAGTTGGTAAAGTTGGTAATTGGTAAAGACGGGATATACAATTCTGAATAGTATGTGAATTATTAATTTTGATACAAAATCTGATGATGAATTCATTTAAGGCTATCATCAATTCAATTATGTAATTATCATCAATAATGCGGAACATAAGTATTTGCATTTACCTTTCCAATGACAAATACATGCATACAAACGACAAAACAAAGAATACACCTACGCGTGTGTGCGTTCAATAAAATTCGCGAAGAAAACCTTAGTCTAAATATTTAATAACAGGAAGAGGTTTCCCACAAAATAATTAAAAATTTAAATTCTGAGGACATAAATAACCATAATTGAAACACTAAACATGGTGATATAGCGTGTCATTTAAAACCATTACATCGACATGAATAGCGTGCATTCCTTGACTTAAACCTGCCGTATACTTTAATTTCACTGGACAGTTTTCTATACGTTTGTGACTCACTGGACGAGGGACCCTGTCACCAGTCGCCCTTGATAACCCAAGAACAGCCATATTGTTTAAGTATTTAACTACCGTGAAATTAACACGAGGTATACTACGATCACTCCCGACACGCCAACATTTCATATCTCTTACCTTTCCATGGTCCAAGTTCATCAACATGGCCTGTGGCATGTCTCGAGAGTTGTCCGACTCCATCGTGGAATTGAAATCTGTCGAGAAACTCACTTTCTTCAAACTTTCTTTACTTCCCGATGAAGTGCTTCCAAACTCTGTGTGCTGTTTGGAATCTGACGGCATGATTTCAACATCCGCTTTATCACCATATGATTGACAATTTTTACTATTTAGTCTATCATGTCTACGAATTAGACATATTGTCAAAACAATTGCAATAGACAACACAACAGTGACACAGCCCAGGGCCACGGCTATCAGGAAATTTTTATTTTCCTCGGTTGGAGTGTCTTTGATGAAGGCAACTGTTAATGGTTTAATTACTGATTGACGAGGCGTGCCATGATCCTCTGCCTTTAATCTTAAAGTGTATCGTAAGGCATCTGAAGAACCAGGAAAGCGCAAAACCTTAATGTGTCCAACTCCATTTTGGCTTTCAATGCTAAATAAACCTGTTGTGTTATTATCCAAAATGCTGAAAGATAATTCACTGTTAACACCCTCGTCTCTATCTATTGCCGTTACAACTATTGTAACCGAATCAAGTTTAGCTGAAAGAGGTATTGTGGCAGTATTGTTGTCGTCAACTGGAAACACAAACTCGGGTGCATTATCATTGATGTCTAAAACAATAACTGTAACTGTCACCGAACTGCTCAATGGATTTGAACCCATATCAGATGCGATCACGACGAATTCGTACTTGCTTTGAAACTCCCTATCTAGTCGACGTATCATCTTGATTGTTCCGTTTGAATTTAAGATAAACGGAAAGTTTGAAGATGGAAGGGTCTCAAATGAAAAAGATATAGTACCGTTAATTCCATAGTCTTTGTCTATCGCAGTTAGCTGATCGACAGTTGTATTGTTAGGCACCCCCTCATAAACAAAGAACTCGTAATTTGGCTGGGAGAAGATAGGATAATTATCGTTCTGGTCTGTAACAGTCAATATAACAGTTGAAGTAGTGGTCATTTGGGGCTGCCCACCGTCTGCAGCTTTCACTCGCAAACTTATTTGACTCACATTCTCCCTGTCGAGGCGAAAGTTGGCCCTGATTTCACCAGTTTCACTGTCAATCCAAAAGTCGTGCCCATTTGTATCGAGTAAACTGTAGGTAATTTTTGCATTGATGCCCGTGTCAAGATCTTCTGCAGTCACGCGGGCAATTATATCACCAATGGCATTGTTTTCTTCAGTTTTTGCGTAATATGTGTTTTGTGTAAACCTTGGCTTGTTGTCGTTTTCGTCCATCACTCTGACAGTAAACTTGGCTGTCGTGTTCAGGGGAGGTGTCCCGCTGTCCTTACAGATAATAGTCACATCATGGGTATCCACCCTTTCTCTATCTAGTTCTTTAAACACAACAGCTTTGTATTCATTCGATTCATACCTCTCTAGCTGAAAGTTGCTACTGACTCCAACGCATTCCACTTTGCCGTTACGTCCTGTGTCAACGTCAACGACGGCAATATGTGCCACGACTGCCCCAACGTTGGCGTATTCTGATACCCTGGCGTCAGTGTCGCCCGACAGAATATTGACGTTAATCTCCGGGGGGTTATTACTAAAGTCCTGAATGTTGATATACACAGCAATCTGCGAGGTCCTTTGTTGGCTCCCCATGTCAGTTGCCTCTACAAAAATTATTAATGGTTCGTCTGGACTATATATCAACTGGCCCACTGTACTAAGTTCTCCACTACTCTCATTTATAGCAAATAATTTTGGAATGTCTTCATTTTGATTTGCACTAAGACTGTACCTTATTTCTCCGTTCTTTCCGATGTCTTTATCAGTTGCAGTGATGGTTTCGAACACAGCATTAATTGGAAAATCTTCTTTTAATGTCACGTTATAAAATGCACGATCAAACGTTGGGGTATTGTCGTTTACATCAAGAATAGTCACTGCAACGTCGATAGTCCCAGTTTGCTTGGGAGAACCGCCATCTTCAGCAACTACTTTCAACTCATAAAAGTCTTGGATCTCACGGTCTAGTTCACCTTTAACAACTATTTTTACAACAGAACTACCATCAGGCTTTTTCTCCATCGTTACACTAAAGGGTACATCTTTGGTTTCAATATAATAATTGACGACAGTATTATTTCCAGTATCCCTATCCTTCGCACCGGGAATTGTCCGTGTTGTTCCAGATATGGAATTTTCAGAAAATTCAGTGCTACCAACATTACTTGGAAACACGGGACTATTGTCATTCAGATCCCCAATCTCAATATCAACAGTGATCTTCCGAAAGAAAGCACCTACGGTTGCCTTGACAGCAATTTCCAAGAAGATGGTGCACTTGGGCTGGGAGGCACATTGAGAAATGCTGTCTCTGTCTATGGGACCGGTTGTATACAGCTGACCAGTTGTGTTGACCACTCGAAAAAATGGAGCAAAGTCATTTCCGGCCCCTAGGATTTTGTAGACTAGGTTGTTATACTCTTCTGATGTCATGGTAGATCGCAAATCGTAATCGTCGGCGACATTGCCGACAAATGTATCGCCGGGAATTTCCTCTTGAATATTGTAAGTGATTTCTGCCGCTTGACTTTTATGTAGCAACACAATCATGCTGGTTATGGCAATTAGTTGTGTCCACATTTTCACAGGTCTGCCGGCCTCCCACTTGGAATCACACCTCATGCTGACGTTCTGATATGATATCTATCATTAATTGGGTATCAAACAAGTCCAGCTATCACACTTTGAACTTCTGTATCTCACTTCATATCCGCGATCCAAAATCAGCTGCTACACTGAGCATCCGACTGTAGACTAGGAGAATCTTCAAAGTAACCAACCCCTTTCCGTGTTATTGTAGGTTTATAAAGGGGCGAACGACGGTGTCATTCCGTCACAAAAATCACCTCTTCTTAATCCCTGAAAATATATCAGAACGTTCAATATTTATTTAAAGTGTCAAGTTTGAAACACAGTCCCTGAATAAATCCCTTTTTCAGAGTGATGCTCGAAAATTAAACAGATTGCTTTAGAAATAGTCCTGTGTGTGCGTATCTGCTCTACTCAAGTTAAATCTACATCCAAACAGCGCACAATTTCACCTTTTCATTATTCGGAAGTCTTAGCACCAAGTGTATCGTACAATAACGACTGCTACAGGCTTTAATCCAAAAGTAAACACGAGCACGCTTTAAAACTAACACTGCTTGTAAATATGATCGTAAGCAGTAGTGATTCTAACTTGATCGGTATCTGACATTAAGCCCCGCCTCTCGCTGCCGAGTCAGCCAATGAAAGAAAAGCAAATCAATTACCGAGGTTTTCGACCACTCATGTGTATGATTTTGATATTGAGGTTTTCTCATACAGTGCGTTGCACTTTATATTTTTCTTCGGTGTAGGTAATACAGCGTAAATCTTTTGCTTTTTATGAAAAACTGAGAAAAAGACTTAAAAGATTAATTTTAAATAATAAGAAATAAAGGGAAAGAAAATGAAGAGGGACATTATTAGTGAAATATCTAATTAAACTCTAGTCGATTTCTATATCCCGGTATTTCAATATGCCACATACTCCGATAATCTTGGTTTGATCTATTATCTGTTTAATATCTGCATACTTCATTTGACACTGGGCAAATAAGGGAGACTCTTCAAAAAGAGAGGCGGTAAAAACGCTTTCATGTTTGTTTTCAATTAGAAAATGTTGTAAAAGAGAAACAATCGGATCAGAATAATATTATTCTACTTGAAGAAATTTGAGGCCAATAATCGGTGCCTATTGGGCGCTTATGGTTTTGATAATGATTTTCAATAAAGATAATGCCTATTCACCGCGTGTTTTGGGTATGACTAAATATAACTTGGATGAAAAGTATTTTGATTTTATGAATGTTATCTTGATAAAAGAATTCATAAACGAAAGAGCGAAAAACTCCATATACCACCTGGCTATCTCTTTCTTTTTCTTTCTCTCGACATCACTCGTTTATTCATTCACACACTCATTCACTGTCTCGTATTTTACGCATCTTATCACTCATGTACATTTATCTACTATGGGCAACCCAATTTCCACACTAATCACTCACTCAATCACGCATTCGATCTCACTCTCTCTCTCTCTCTCTCTCTCTCTCTCCTCCGCCTGTATTATCTTATCTCTCTCTTGCCTATCTATATGAAAGATTTGCACGTGTCTGCATGAGTCATTTTAACTCTTTAAAATTCATATTTAAATCGACTTATTTCGACATTTTATTTTCCTGTCGGATATAAAAGCATTGTGAACCGTCACTGATTGTATCAACATTTTGTAACTTTGAATACACAACATGTTGCCATCCCTCATAAAGCTTCCCTTGTATCAAATAAATATGATTTTCATATTCATTTATCATAAAGTCTGACTCAAGCGATGGGTTTTATTTTGATTGTGTCTGGCGAAGAGTTAATAGAACAGAGTCTGTGAAAATGGCAAGGGGGTGCGTTTTTGACAAATGATATGTTACCCAGTATTGATTGGAGACAGAAAGTGAAATGATACTATGTCCAGTTTTGAATAGGAGAAATTGAAGGGCGAAAGTGGCCGGAGTCAGGGGGCGTGATTGACCATCCATATGTTCATTTATCTGGTCAGTCACGCCGAAGTAATTAGGATAATGCTAATAATGAAAGGTCCGAGGGAAATCAATTTAAAAGGGATTAATCTTACTGAAAAGTTGCAGAGTCTGGATGAATGTCTAAAATTAGCCAATAAACAGATAAAGAGGTTGCTGGGAGTGTAAATGAGTTTTGAGGGACGACAGATTTCTAAGAGATAATGCTCCATATAATATTCATACGCGCATGATTAGGCCGTCATCAGAAATAGATATAAGAATGCAAGTTGCGTCGATGTCTGTGACAATTGGATTTTAAAAGATATTGACACAATACAATGTCAATTTCTCCTTCTATCTATATATTCATGCCAGCCACACATAAAACGTCTAATTGTATATTATTGAATTTTAATGTATTACTTTTGAGCAGGGACTCTATATAACTATAGAAACTGTTTTGACGTTGATTAGGCGATACACCCTGTTAACTAATAAGGATCCATCTAGTCAATTCAAGGTCTGGACCTGTACTTTGCGCCTGGGACTCTGTTAAGCCCCGATTTCATGACCGCGGTGCAATTGTTGTTATACTTTAAGTGTGCGGTATTTCCCCATAGACCAATAAAGCAGTAAAATGGTATTAAACACATAACCAGTTCACTTATTTATTTACTTGTCAAATCGTAGTGATTAATTATAAGATATTATTTTATGTTTTATTCAAATAAATATCGAAATTTATCTTAAGTAGAGAGAGAGAGAGAGAGAGATTTTTTTTTTGCGTCAAGACTGAAATAATTGTTCTCCAACAGTGTAGCATTTTGCTTGATATAACAATTGAACAGTTTGTCAAAAAATGAAATAGAATCTCTCTAATTAAGTTAGGTGCCATGTCATATCAGCAAGGTTGGTCTAATTAGATGACAATTTTCTATTCTAAAAAGGTGACAAATAAATACCCATTTAATAACGAGATCGTCAACTTACAACATGCGTATCTTTACAACCGCAAAACGATCAAGGATCTTTAACCGAAGCCTCACCGTACAGTTCACAATTTTATTCAACTTGAATATCGCCCTAAATTACATCAGGATAATGGGGTATATACAAAATACCGCGCACGATGACAGGCGGCTAATCTTATCACAGCCGACAACCGTTATCATTATACAGATCATGCTATCCCGGGCTTCAAGCAGCACATAAATATTAATTCAATAAACTTGTCTCTCTAGAAGTCCCCGTGTCTTACATTTACCTATTACAGGTGTGTTCACAATGAAGGGGGCAGGGCCTTGTAAACCTGCCATGCCGACATGTTGCGTAAGGGGGCCATAAAACGTGTTGAAGTTGACGTGTGACGGAGTGGAGTGGACTGCGGATTGAGACATTAGTCTGTACAGAGGTGTTGACAGGAAGGCATTCCACGATAGGGCATCATGACTTAATGTTCTGTCTCATTACCAGCGTGTGGACTGTGTCCTGTCCAGCTTAATTTTGGTAAAAAATTCCAGTCGAATGAACTCAAGAAAATCATTATAACTCGGGTTCTTGAGTAAATAAAAATGTGTAATTAATCAGTGACATTAAGACTCATTTCAATAGTTTTACTTCTGATTTTGTTATTAATTTTTTTTATTATCATTTTTAGAATATTTAAAAAGCTTTTTTATCTTTAAAATTTTGATGGGATTTCAATTATTATTGAAAAGAAAAAAAAAAGAGGAAAAATATAAGAAAAAAACATCTATAGGTATCCCATTTAGAATAGCTTTCTACATATTATATAGCGATCCCATCAGTTTTGATAATTTTGAAGATGAATATTTTTTTCTTTTATTTGATAAACTGGTATAATGCATGTTTTTTAAACAATCACAAAGACACGAGACATGATTATATTAAATAAATTACATTGAGAATAATATGTCAAGTTGGATCAGCCTCAGAAGTCTTTAAAATGCCCAAATGGATAATTGATAATAATAAATGTAAGCTACTTGATTATAATCATTCATTTTCTTTTTTTCTTTAACTTTCATATTGTCACATTAAGACACAAGTTATGTTGAACCCTGTTTAACATCTGTTATATAATCGATCAATAGCGGTAAGAATGATTATGAAATGTATACATAACGCATGCTTTTTAATGTTTGGTAATTAGTTTAGATAGAACCAGAAGTTGCTATAGCAGCGGTAGGCGTGATGATGGAAGCACAGGATAGGGGAGAGTTGATATCATAATGGAAACATATAGTAGTAGAACTAGTAGTAGTAGTAGAAGTAGAAGCAGTAGAGTTATAACAGAAGTTGAAGTAGTAGAGTTATAACAGAAGTAGAAGCAGAATAGATATAACAGAAGTTGAAGTAGTAGAGTTATAACAGAAGTAGAAGTAGTAGAGATATAACAGAAGTTGAAGCAGTAGAGTTATAACAGAAGTAGTAGCAGTAGAGTTATAACAGAAGTAGAAGCAGTAGAGATATAACAGAAGTTGAAGTAGTAGAGTTATAACAGAAGTAGAAGCAGTAGAGATATAACAGGAGTAGAAGTAGTAGAGTTTTAACAGAAGTAGAAGTAGTAGAGATATAACAGAAGTAGACGCAGTAGAGATATAACAGGAGTAGAAGTAGTAGATATATAACAGAAGTAGAAGCAGTAGAGATATAACAGAAGTAGAAGCAGTAGATATATAACAGAAGTAGAAGCAGTAGAGATATAACAGAAGTAGAAGCAGTAGAGTTTTAACAGAAGTAGAAGCAGTAGAGATATAACGGAAGTAGAAGCAGTAGAGATATAACAGAAGTAGAAGCAGTAGAGTTATAACAGAAGTAGAAGCAGTAGAGTTTTAACAAAAGTAGTAGCAGTAGAGATATAACAGAAGTAGAAGCAGTAGAGTTATAACAGAAGTAGAAGCAGTAGAGATATAACAGAAGTAGAAGTAGTAGAAATAGTAAGAGTAGGAGAAGGAAAATCTGTAGCCGTAGTAGAAGTGTGATGGTGTTGAAGGTATAGCATAGTGAACAAATCAGAAATCTAAGTAATATAACCTGAACACAGACAGTTCATCGTTTACTTACATAAAATATAAATAATACATATACAGTGCGCAATGGCATAGCAAATATTTTTTTGAGTGTAAAAAGTAGATTACAAAAAAAAAAACATTTTCATTATCAGAATTTAGAAGTAAAACACATTTTAGAATACTCGGTCTACTGTAGAAATGTCGTTTAATATTATATTTTTCGTTAAAGTATCAAATAATGAACATAGTATTATATAATGGTAGAGTAATGATCAATTTTGATTAGCCTTAATGTCAATATTTGTTGTTGTACCATCGCTGTGTCAGTATTCCAGTATAATGTGGGAAAATCAACGACAACACGTAGCAAAAAAAATATCACTGTTATTACTTCAACGTTTTGGCTAACGCCTTCATCAGGATAACAATAACTTTTAAACATAAAAAAAAACCCGGAAAAAACACCGTCACCATAATTAGCGTCACGTCAAAAAAAGCGAGACAATGCAGACGTTATGTGTACTATTTATAACGTCATTAATGAAATAGATACTGTTTCGGATATAAAATACAACCATTTCCTATAGCTAATGACAATAATATACATATTTTTAGTATTCCAGCCAACAGTAATAACGTCCAGCTAATTACACGCGGAGGGAGACCAAAACTGTAAACACTAGTAAATACCCGGATAGAACCACCGATCAACCGTCAGCCAGGACAGAACTTTATTTCTTCTTAGAACAAGATTATTGTATAATATGGAGTATTTACATGCATAAATATAAATGGCATAAAATACAGCTGGAGGGCCTCTTTCTGTACTTTAAGTAACTGTTAATTATTTGAAATTATATGTCTAAATACATTTTTTTTTTTATATCTAAATACATGCATTAACAACACGCATACACGTATTCCATAAAAATTATAGGCAAAATCAAATAATTGTGTTCTTTTTCGCGTATTTTTCTATCTTATTTCTAGATAACGACATAGGCAAGTGGATATTTGGTAACTATGTCAATAGAGCTGGTTAGACAAATGACTGCTGTCTTTAACCTTGTTAACTCGTGTTTTTGACAGTTATTGGTCTCCACTTTAAACACTATTCTGGTTACCGGTCCATCGCACGACAAACACTTTATTAGTCTTACACTGAAGGCCTACATTAACCGTGTCAACCAAATGTCAGAACGTGTAAAATGTGGAGCTGTTATAAATAGGTACGAGCCCTGATAGAAGACATGCCATACATCAGTTGATCGCTCCACTAATGAAATGTATGTAACGACTGTTCTGATATTTTTTTAGAAACTTGTATATTTGTGACGGGTCAGTGGCAGAGTACTGTCCACTTATTTATTCATTTATCGTATGCGATTTGTTATATAATTACCACCTGCGTTGTAAACAATATTGATACGTGTTTCTACCTGATTTGAAGGAAAGTAGTTTCCTAAATACACTTGCCGTTGTTTTGTAGAGTTGACCCTTTAAAGTCACATAGGGACGCCCCGCTAATTACAGGTAGAAGAAGGCGATACACCGGGATAGAACTATCGACTTATCGTGAGCCAGCTAGAAGGCTTCTTTACATAAAAAAAAAAAAATCAGAGTGACCCTGTCAAGATTCATACCTACAGCCGTGATCGACTGAGTGATGCTAAGTCAGCGACTTTGCCAGCTCAGTCATGGAAGCCCGAAGTACAGCTGTAGCAAGCGGAGAACTAGCGCGGAAATATCAGACTACAGAGCAATATTTGCATAAGTGGTTCTGATAAAGGCATACTTGAAGTAAGTGATAATCCAGCAAGAAGAAGGTTTATTCAAGTGTTACATAATTTTCTTTTTCTCCACCCTAACATTCTACATTTTTCTCCTTCTCCACATCGACTATTTCTCTCTTCCTCTCTTTGGTATGATTTTTTCTCCATTAGCAGCAAAAGGATATAACTGCCTTTATTGAACGTAACCATTATCACATTAATGGTGAAAAATCATTTGATATTTTGGCCTTTTTTGCACGCCCCTGTTACATTACATAAAAAAAACTATTTTAAAATCAATTACAAGGACCTCCTTGCAACTCCTCTACAAACCCTTAAACAAATCAATGTCACAGTAAAAAAATAATGATAATAAAAAAGACACACACAAAAAAAATCGCAGCCTCAATCTAAGTAATTAGCAATATCATGCTACAGTATCTAAATATGATGCACTTGTCTGCCATAAGAGGTGTAAATTACAGTGCTTTACGGATTGTGTCAGCATCAAAGCGTTATAAACCGATATTTAATCTAAAGAATGGCGTACATAATAGAAAAATTACATGAATTAACGGACCGAATGAACATTGTTTACTTCAGTATGCTTCGGGCTTTTCCGCTAGCAGCTGAACGTTTCACACCCAGTGATGGGGGCAGCAGCCGAGGCGGCGGGTGGGAAGCATCGGGTTTCTCGTGCCGCGGTCAACGAACAATTGAAACAGACAGGGGGCCGGGAGGTGCCATGACATGACGGGCGAGGTATGCACACAACAAATCGATGTACATATTTATTATATGACACAACTTGCCAGGTTCACCGACTGGGGTCACGAACGTACCAGGGGTGAAAGTATAGGAGTCAGCAAACATTGAGAATAGATTAGATCCAGCAAATTTAAACTGACTTGGATATGTAATTCTTAGAGAATATCTTATCAAGAGTAGGTCGACGAAGTTATTATAACTTGTACAAATCTCTCCCGACAGTACCTGGGTTGATCTGCTGGAAAGGGCGAGGTTTCCCAACACTTGCGCATTCCCTTCAGCGCTCTTTTCCCTGAATCATACGAAAGTACGATCCCATCCCACACATGAAAACTAAGCATGATCATGCTAAGGACTGATCGCAGTTTTGTCCCCATATATATCTTATACCGGTTTCGCGGCCAACCGAGTGGTTTAGAGCATCTGCAGGAGGTCGTGGGTTCGGTCCCCGACCGCGACATACCAAAGTCGTAAAAAAATGGTACTGGTATAGCTCCCTTGCTTGGCGCTCAGCATATAAGGGTAGTTCCAGGACTGGTTGGCCCGGTGTCAGGATAATGTGACTGGGTGTGGTATCATGCCACATATCTACGGCGTGATACTGCAGTGTGGCAACGCTATATCTGCTTCAAAAAGACATCGTCTCCAAATGACTGGACGTTAAACTCAACAAACAAAAGCAACATCTAGCATCTTGCTCAAGAAACATACAGTGCTACCTTCTCTTCACCACAAAAGCGCTTCCTTCGAATTTGAAAAGTCTTTACATTACGATATACCGGTATATATCTAAATTAAATGTTCTTGCATACCAACGGGCACACGAGGCAAAACCTGCACAAACACAGTTATGCGCCCCGGTAAATCATCCGAACAAGGTAATAGATTTTCTACGGTCATGTTCCTGTTCAATAATTGATGGCTGAGTTTTGTTCGTAACCGTATCGTTTGATTTATTGCAGACAAAACACAACTTACTCACGTTTAGGTATGCAGATAATACACACATAAATAAAGAATATATCTGATTGATATTTAACTTGTTTCAAAGAATGGTATACTTTTTGTTATATATCAGATGTATGACATGTAAACATGATGTGTTAAATGTAAAACACAATAAAATGCATTTATTTGTATATCAACAGCTTACACCCAGTTATCTCTTCATTTTGATGTTTTATGGTGGCATATTTCTGCCAGCCACTTATCCATTTAGCTATGTCGAAACTTTTCTGAAAATTTGTCATATGTTCAGTTAATATCTTGCAAGTAGAAAACTTTCGTGTTATCCTCTTAGGTACCTTAACAGGACAAATCAGCCTGTTAGTGACCACTACTGCCAGCCACTTAAGATAACTGGATATCTCGCCCTTTTTCAAATTAGTCAGTTAAATTATGTGGATAACAAGCATTTTATTCATATAATTATCTGGAAAAAAGTATGATATACAGTTAACCTAAGTGAATATGTGATTGGCAGTAGTGGGCACTAACAGCCAGTTTAGTCCTGTGAAGAAAACCTAAAGTAGATAACTTGAAAATTTTCTACTTGCCAGATAATAACTAAATTTGTGACGATTTTTCAGAAATGTTTCGACATAGCTAAGTGGGTAAGTGGCTGGCAGAAGTATGCCACCATATATGTATAAGTAAATAATAGTTCAACATCAACTATGCGCCATTTAAATAGAAGAAACGATAGCATATTAACATAAAGTCCTGACTGGTTTTATAAAAATATTCACCAATCTACCTTGTTTGTGTTATCAAAAAATTAAAGAAATGACACTGTATTCAATATATAAGTATGAAAAACATAATAATATACGCCTCAAATTCTTCTCACAAGACATTTGCAGAGGATACATGGTTATTAGATCGGTTTGAAGATCGATTACCTTCTTGATAAGATATATAGTTCGAATCAGCTGTCATGTAACATTCAAGCTAACTTTTCATGATTGAATCATTTTATCACGCGCCATAAATATTTCTTAATTTCATTGTTTCCATTCATCGTGTCCCAGAAACACTTTAAATTGAATTTTCTTCCCGGAAATAATCAAAATTAATTTGTTTTTGATACGCAAGATATTGATTGGGTTGCGTGATTGGTCAATTAATTTAATCACGTGATATGAGCAATGCGAACCAATCGCTGTTCCGGTTACATGCGTGTGTGTCCGGTGAACATAACTGTCGTTTGGATTAAGATCTGTCTTAGATCATACGGCTTATCTGGAGACTACACAGACCAAAGTGCATGGAATCAATATGAATTTTCTGCTGTAAAGCACAGTACTGATTGACATAATCAGCATCACTAGATGCTTGATGCGATAACAAGCTCCTTGGCGCCCTCGGCCTCCTCATTCGGAATAGCTCGATAACCATCTCTTGTTCTACGCAAATAATTATCAAGAAAAGGGACTTTTTATGTATGGGTAGATCATTATATTTCCATATAAGTGAAAAGGGTGATTGTTTAAAGACCCATTAATATCATCACATACAAGGCATCCGTGTCATCAACATGTTATATGTGGTATAAAATGGGTTTTTCTTCTTGTCATGTTGGCCACAGCTTGCTGGTATCAGAAGCAGTTCACAAGAGCTTATAAGGTACACTCAGTGCGCAATGATATCCGAACGGGTGCTTTGAAAAGCAAACACATTGGGTGTGTCATAGGAAATATCTATTATGGGAAATGAAATGATCAGATAACGCGCACCAGATTTTCTCACATTTTTTTTATATCTCAATATAAGGGATATTCATATTTTATGGCTGCCAAAGGCTTAACAATATTACTTTTCTTTGTTGAAAGATATGTAAACTGTTATTAATATTTGACAATTGAGCAGTATTCACAACGAATCTCTGACCATCTGTTGCCAAAAAAAACACAAAAAAAAAACAAAAACAAAAAAAAAAACCAGGTGAGGTACCAGTACTTCCGACAGATATGCAAACCATGATACACTTCTCATTTCCTTGCGTCAACGGACGTGATTTTTATGTGAACATTTCCATAGATGGTGTTGACACCTTTGCTGAATCACAGTCCTGACTTAGACACTGTCTTTCTCCATCCTTATATAAATCTTTTGCCAATTCATAAATCATAAACCCGGACATTTCCCCCGTTCCCTTTTTATTAATATATTTATGAGTTTTTACAGTTTATAAACTTTTTATATCAGGCGCATCAATCTGGAGATAGCCTTTCATGTTCATCACACCGGAGTATTATACCGCGAAATAATTGCATCATTTTAGCGAGCCCGGGCAGAAGTTTACTGCTGAAAGACGAGAGAAAATTGAATTTATATTACACAATAAATGAAATATAGCCTCAGAGGGTCGTAAATCTTGCACTTAATAGTGACAGGGTGTTAAACGACGGAATTGTCCAATTTAGCCAAACTTGAGTCATTACTGCAATGAGGCTCTCGTACGATCAGTGACTCGGAAGGGCAGTGTGAGTTTATCAAATGTTTTATTATTTTGAAGCATCAAAAAAAACTTAGTTTCCCTAAAGATTTTTTAAAGCAGACGTGTATATACTTAAACTGTCTTGTTTGACATTTTCATCTTTTCATAATTTTCCAATTTTACATAATCACGATTTTAAAATATTGATGAAATTGAACATCATTTCCTGAAAGGTAGTGACATGTATGCATCAATACTGTTCCCTATGTCCGTATGTTTGGGAGTCCTGGAGCTTTAAGGTTTTTAGTAAAGGGAAGTCTTAACTTGATTTTAAAGCTTGACCCCGTCTTCTTTAAAATTATAATGTACTATAATACAAATTTGAGGCCAAATAACAAAATATTGCCATTATATTTCCCTGAAAATACAGTTCACCATATGTGATCGTACTGAGAATATTCTGAAGAAAGTTCTGTGAGCATGACGGCAATTCCCTCGATACTGGTATAATAATCAATTACAGAATACACGATGAATTCTTAAATTAAATGAGAAATACAAGCACTCAATGAATGGTATACACCCTGGAGGTTCTGACAACATTTAGAATTGCACGTATTTTTATTTTACACTGGGTGCAATTTAAAAAACACACACACACGCAACTCTCCTATCTGTAACCAATGTAATCACTAAAAGATATTTATAATGTAACTTAAAGCACTTTATCGAAAACTAAACGAAAGGACAGATCAACAGTATTTATACTTTCAGAGATAAAACAGAAAATGTAAGTGGAAATTGTTTATAGGAAACACACACATATATCATAACTTGTGTAGAATTTAAACGCCCATTCATTCGATCGTTTTGATTTTTACATCAATATTATAATAAATAAATCTGCATCTACATTTGACCTTAATGATAAAGACTAACCGTCTGACAGTATTCTACCTTCTACGACCAGAACCATGCTTACTCATTCTTTAGACCAGACCAGTGATTGTCTCGCCAATCGCCACGTGACCGATGAGAGCATTATGACAGTTCTTTGACCAATATCCGCTTGCATTGTTCCGCTAACTTCTCACCTATCTACCATTTCAGGTGCTAAAATAGCAAAGCTGCCGCATTTAATATTTATCAAAACAAACCAACCCAAAATCTGATTAAAAAGTACACAAGCGTAAATCAAACCGATTTGCGGCGAATTTAAACCCAGGGCATGATATGATATCAATTATTGAAAAGGGAAAAGAAGACGAAGACGATGTGACGATAGGAATTAGCCCTACTCAACAACGCATTCCTGTGTTTCCGGGACAGTAAGTGTCCATGATACCTCGCCACCAGGTGATAACATGAAATTTATGATAGAATTAAATCCTTTCCCCAATCAGGGTGATAGAATTGTGCAGCGTAACATCAAAGAGGAATATCGGCGTCTTACGAAATGCAATTTAGAAGATTTAGGTGGCTGATTTCTATGGAGGAAGCGGGAAGAATAAGCCGTATCTCCCCAAAACCGTGTCGTTTGGAGTCAGAATGTTCAATTACCTGGGCACATTATGAGTATTTGCAAATGCTAACGGGGCTCCCTCTGTTCGCCTTGACCCTTGTTGATTGTCTGAAGAAAAGGGACATGTTTGTTTACTCGCATCCCTTGATGTTTACAGCTGATAGTTGTCAAACGTTGCGATAGTCGCAGTGTGAGACATTGAAGAACCCATTGTTATACAAGGTTACACTGAAAAGAACGAGTGCACCAAATATCTTGGGTACTCTGCAACTATTGAGTGTTTTTGGTGTTATTATTACAATAAATAACGGGATTAATAATTAAGATATCATACTTAATACAGCATAAATACATCGCTGTCAAGAAATTTATAAAGTGATAAGGAGGAAAGAATTCAAACTATGGTAAAAGAATATTTATTAAGGGGGTGGAGCGCATAATGAATATTAATTTGTTTAACTGAATTTAATTAATTTTGCATGCTTACGTTTATACCTCAGAATGAACCCCTATCCACAGACCTGCAAACTATCAAGATTTAATTTTGGAGCTATATTTAAACTGACTTTTCATATACACATGTAATGGCAAATGTTAAAACAAAACAAAAACTAAAACAGTCTATGCTAGATTTGGTAGATTATATTTAGAAGAAGTACATGCAGTATGTTTTCTACTAGATATATCTACAATCACCGGTTCTGGCATAATGTCAACTACAGTTTAAGTACACTACCACCTACAACTACTTCTAATGAAGTAGTAACATACTGTTACCCCTTCCGCTTTGTTGTACGTTTAGCCTATACAATATGCACTGCTTCTTTGGTATAATGTATATTTCATACCTCAGAGACAGCTTCAGCGACTCATGTCCCGCTCGCGTTTATTCCTCAGAATCCACCCCTATCCACAGACCACTGTCCCACGTCTGCCCTACTGTTACTGTATACGATACTTATTGCGGACAGTGAGATCTAGCCTTTCCCTCGGGATATCGCGGGTTAATTCCATATATAGAAATCAACCATAAACTAGCCACTAGGCTGTGAAAATTTGTAATAATCATTTCTTGTGAATCGTAAACGAGCCAGAAAAACTAATATAGCCGGCACGGAGCTTTCCGCTCCGCTATTCACGGGTGACTTTATTGGCAAGTAACCGGCACCGTTTTGGTGCGATATCAAAGGCGTTGCGATCAATATACTTTCAATAAATGTCCAACTGACAGTTCATCAAATTGAATGGTATAAACATAAACTGAAAAAGTTGATGGGTATTGATGGCAAACATTCGTAAAACGTTTCATATGGGAGAGTGGTGACTTGCTAAACGCTATCAATTATATATATGATTTTGAGAATTATCAGTGCAGTTCGAAATTCGTTTGAATGACTGCAATACTTTTATTATAAAGGTCAGCAAAAACATCATTCACATTGGCGTCACAAGGTTGTTATAATTTACATAGAAATACATTAATGCTCTGATACGCACACACATACACAAAAAAAGAAAGAAAGAAAATGAAAGATATGTGCAAAGTAAATGAATTATGCAATACCGTCCGTAATAATGACAGAACATAAACATAGCATGAAATGTCAAATCCCACTTCACTGCTCTAGAGGTTCAATTGTATCATTTATCAATTAAATTATTCATTCATTTAATTTACCTACATTTATATGCTTTTTAAAGCAATACTTAGATACCTTAATTTCCCATGTTCCCCATTTTAATCTGATAAACTGATTATATCCGACGAATCAGCAAAACAGTATTATATAAAACTAAAAAAAAATGCCCTTTATTATCAATTAGACATAAGAGAACCTTTTCAACATTGCCAAAAAGCTCACTTATCTGATAAACGATGAATTTTTTGTACATGAATTAATAGACAGAAAGCGAAAAATAAACCTTTCTTAAGATCTGAAGCATTTATCTGGCGCTCACGTGCATAAAGGAAACAGCACATCCGTATCAGCGATAGTAAATCAAAACTAAAAGCATACCCGAGTTCAAAGTCGCGGAGATGTTCCTTTATAAGGGGACGTTAATTGACGTTAATAAAGTACGCCCAAAACACATAGTCTACAGAATGGACATGACAGTTAACAAAACGGTAGCCCACAAAATTAGAATGATATGAAATGTTACCAGAATTTATGAGCAGTCCTGAAGCTGCCAAACGAGCGGTTATGGCCCCATCAGTGGCCATTTCACGTGCTAATGATATAGAATTGGCCGCAGTCAAAGGTCATCCAGAGATTATATGCGGTCATAAATTATCTACTATCTTAAAACACGCCCGCCTTATTTTTTAACGAGGGCACGGGCCGTGAGATCGGGAGAATGATGCCGGGGGTTTCCGAAATTCCTTACAAGGGTCTCGGTTGCCAGTGGTAGTAATTGACAGACTCAGTGCATGCAGTAATAGTGGCAGGAGTAAGTAGACGTAACGTAACTCCTTTACTTGAACTGACTTGAATTGACTATTTGGGTTTACCGTCGCTTCGACAGTATTTCGGTCATATAGCGACGTCCAGCTAATTACAGGTGGAGGAAGACCCTGAATGCACGGAGGCATCCACCGACCTACCGCGCCTACTGAAAATCCGAATGACCCTGCTGGGACTCGAACCCACGCGGTCAGGGGCTGAGTGAGTACTAAAGTCAGCGACTTAACCCTCTCGACCACGGAAGCCCCTTATTTGAACTTAACAAATATAAATATAAATTGTAAAATAAACTGGCAGAATAAATTCAATTTTCTGGTCCTCATGTGAGCTGAAGCTTCGAATCCCCTTTCATACCATGCTGCACCGCTAATGAGATTTGTTGCATAGGGACATGTCTGAATTCCTAGGTAGACCAGCCACTATTCTTGGAAGCATTTTGTAACAGAAAAAAAAAACAATAATACTAATGAGGCTACTTATCAAATTGAAAAAAAAAATCAGTTATCAAACTAGTTGCTAGTCTAGTTTCTTCTGAGGAGCCCGATATCCTGATATCATTCTCTCTGTGGTAGCAATGTCCTCTCTATAGAAGACCCTCTAATTAAGCAAAATAATGTCAAATTAAATAATGCAAGAATACTTATTTGAATTATACATGTGTTCTAGAATTAAAATTGGTATTAATTTGTTAGTGTATTTTAAGCCAGATCATGGAAACACTATAGATCATGTCACACGGTCATGAACTGGAACAAGACTTGACTTGACTTTTTGAGTTTACCGTCGCTTCGACAGTATTTCAGACATATAGCGACGTCCAGCTAATTACAGGTGGAGGAAGACCCCGAATGCACGGAGGTATCCGCGTAGAACCACCGACCTACCGCAAGCCAGCTGGAAGGCTTCCTCACATGAAAATCCGAATGACCCTGCCGGGATTCGAACCCACGCGGTGAGGGGCTGAGTGAGTGCTAAAGTCAGCGACTTAACCCTCTCGGCCACGGAGGCCCCTTTGAACTGGAACTAAGAGTTTTGACAAATTTTGTCGAGTTAAAACTCACCGAATATATCTACAGAGATGGTAATGTGTTATTGAGATTTTCGATGATGTCTAATAGTATTCGATTTTAGCTCGAATTCTATTCTAATATGGTGATGATTACCGAGTTAAACGCGATTATACAACACATGTACGACAGCACAACGTGGCAGGTTAACCAACTTTAACATTAAATTTGTTTTAAAATAATTCTTTGAAACTAATCAACAAAAAAACGGAAAACAAATCAAACATGTTGCAAGAATCAGCGCCACGCCGGCTCGAGACGTGTCACGATTGCCCGTCCTTGAATACTATTATGTGAAAAATGCAGCAACTTGCCGATTGTTCTGTTTTGCTTCAGTAGAAAAGAATTCATAACTGCAGCAACGGGGAGTCTGTCGAAATGACAACCTATCTGGTTTTAAGTCTTCATTAAAACTGGGGAGCAGGTTTATTTCCCGGGCCAGGAGCGTTCCCATGTACGCTTCGTTCTCGGAACGTCTCTTTTAAATATTACCCCTCGGAGATGAAGGATGGAGAATATTAAATCACAAAATTGGCATGTCATACATCCCATGAATGTTGATGTTTAGCAAACGCAGCTCTGCTGATACATTTAACTACAAGGATGGCATGCCAACAGGAATAATTCCACGCGGAATACATTGGTACGGTTCCTATATACGCCCCTGGCAACAGCGTCGGTATGTATTTTCCTTTTCTTCACGTTATGATATGATGAAAAGAAAACGGTGTCATTTTCAATCAAAGGCAGTACACATGAACGTGTTTTATTAAGGAGTAATGAATAAAAGTAGAAGAAAGCGGTAGAAAAAAGTGATGATAAGACGGTCCTTATCACAATGGGAAGGCCAAAGGTTATAGGCACAAAGCTCACTTGAGGTCCATAAAGATCGGACGTCTTTGCAAATTAACATATGTTCATTTTATGTCAGTAAAAAGCGAGAGAAGACTACCGCAATAATTTTTAATTAACATTTTGTCAAATAATGATCGTATATTTGTCTTGTAGCAAAATGAACATTAAATTTCTGTCAATATTATTTTAGATCAATTAACGAAACGGTGGAAACACCCTAAGGAAAATTCATTAAAGTTGGTTAAACATACGAGTATATTAATTATCATAATTCACGTCAATATACATAATATCAAAATATACAAACACATATAATTATATTCATTATATTCATGTGATAGATAAAAACGATATTCACTTGCAATATTGGCAATTAAAATAGCATGGTATGGAAAAAATCAAACGTATTCATGAATCCTTAATGGGAAACAGTAGAATATAGTATGTTTTAGCACCATTTCCTAGACAATAATGACTCTCTACTTGCAATACAATTACAGCTGTAATTTTTAGCCTTCTAGTTAACTCTAATCACAGCCAGCCAATCAGATTTACTGTTTTCTTATACATTTTTATATGTAGAAAAACAACATGCAATACCGATTATCTCTAAATCCCATTTTAATGCGTCAAAATTTAACACAGCATTCAAGTTGTTTGTTTAAGATTTCGTTTAATGGACTACTTCGAATTATCTGATAAACTCATAATCGCATTCTCGTCTAGATCTAAATCGTCTGGATGCTTGGATGGTCACGTGACAGACGTCTGTCATGGCGGACTTTCAATAAAACACATACCTGGCTCTCTATCCTAAGCTGCTATTTGTTTGCAATGGCAACGGCCTTTAAACAAAACTTTCGGTACTTAATTACCAATTTATCATCTATTTTGACAAGTAGACAGACAAACGTCAGTGCAAATATTAGGTTTCCTTATACACCCATGGCCTTTCAGCTAGATCAAATGCATAACATATTATTAATTATACTTTAAGTAAATACAACATATACCACGTGCTCAATTAATAGCACATACTGTAATTTTGCTAAAATAGCATTTTAATTAGTTTAAATACATGTACATCGTATTGCGAAATGAATCAACATAAGAAGGATTGTAGCGTAGGTATGGAATACTCAAAAACCAACCCAATCTCCAATCTGTGAAGTGAATCTACATTGTGAATGAAGTTGCTATATAGATAAGAAGAGGCAATATTAAATATACAGAAATGAAGAAGTAAATGATAACACATCTTAATACAAAACTATCGAATAATATATTGACGCTTACGAAAAAAAGAATAAAGAACAAAACAAAGTCAAATTAGAATATAGGCTATGATAAAACAAGGCAAAACAATGCTTGTATTCCAACAACAATAAACATGTTTACATCCGATATACTGAAAAATTCAAATAGCAACAATATTTTAATGGGGACGAATTGTCTACAGCGTTATTTGTACCAAATTTTACCGAATATTCAGTTTCCGACTGCAATTTTATTTAATCTTGTATTAATTTCTTACATTTTAAACATGAAGTTGTCTTTATAAACATCCATCTATGATTTTAATCTATGATTATATTCATACCATGTGCTATGTCAAGCACAATGGCAATGCAATTCAATATACTGACAAATCCCATTCGACGTTTTCTTTGGGAATGAACTGTGTCGTTATACTGAGTCCTGACTGTATAGCGCTTTCATCATTTTGTCTTTTCTGATAAAAACTATCCAACTTTTTTTATTTTAAAGACTAGTGTTATCAGTCCTGCTGTCAGTAATCCATGTCAACTTAGTCATGTACTCGAATATTCCATAAATCAGAAATTACTTATTATGACTTGGCACTAAGTATTGTTGGAGGAATTCGGGCAGGGTTGAGAAGTTATTGCTTGTATATCCAGACAGCCAGACAAGTTGGACAACAGACCAAATATTGCACAAAGCCGCCTTCACAGTATATTGACAATAAGACACAGAGTCTGGATTAAGACAATTATTGACCCAGCTCACCGACAGCGGCCTGGTCTGGGTAGGAGGGAACAATCAGGCAGAGGATGACTGTTTGCCGACGTAATCTGGACCTAAATGGCAAGTAAGGCCTTGCAAAAACAAGTCATTAATTATGTTGTGAAAGCTGCAATATTGGTGATTGGTTCTGTCGTGTACGATATATCTTTGAGTCTCGACGATTTATGTTCTGGTAAATTGCTTTCTTTGACCTTTCCTGATGAAATCTTTGAGATGCTTTTGATACAGATATATGATATGCATTTTGTATTTGTATTGTGAATATTATATTTCGGCTGTCTGCCTGTCTACTCCTTAACAAGGCATCTATCTCATTTTAATATGTGTTTATTTCAAGGAAGAACCTTTTTGGACAAGCGGCTTTTCTTCCTCTTTTAACTCATTTGTATTTTCTCTTCATATCTTAATGTATTGTATTAGAATGATATATTTGAAAACATAATTATTCATAATCTTCCGGGGGTACACGCACTACACCTGTCACATCATTTCACAGCTAGTGGCAAAGGCCACAAAACATGCTAACTTTCAAATTGAGATAAGGAGAATTTTTTTTGGAAGCATATATACGTTACAAAACAAAGGTGCCGAGAAGTAAGTTGATGGGCTATGCAGGGAAACAGATATTTCTAAATTGTTATTTTGCCACTTCTGTTTCATTACCCACACAGGTGGTGTGTCCTGTCAAGACCACCGGTCACTCCATTTACCCACCAGACGACAAGCAGTCCTGATTCTTTCTCATCGAATTATTGCTTCAACACTTCGAGCGTAACGTAATTGCGGACGGCGTTTCGCAGGTGATGAGATATTTGTGTCTTAAAATTACAGAACTTCGTTGGCCATATTGTTTTCTGTATTTGTTTGACCGCGGACGGATCAAGACTTCATCAGCAAGAGCCGCGCGTCTGACCTCCGAAAACAACCCTACGACCGTCAAACGGTCAGTGAGGCGGATCATATTGTTTGCTTGACCCGCTAAAACAAGCCCCAGTGTTCCTATTTATACCTTAAAGGGATGGGACTTAAAGCCTGTTTTCGGACATCAGATTTCATCGCCTTTAAATTGTCGTCTGTTCACACCAGTTCATGTGAAAGGCGATTTTCTTTACAATTTTGGTCGGTGTTGAGTTGTTTACATTATGTCGAACAATCATCTTCTGTAGTCATCGCGTTAGCCCAGTACTATTCTAGTGAGAATTGGCGATGTTTTAGACCAAGAAAATCACCAAAGACGGCACGACTCTGACTGAAATTTATCATGTTTACAATTTGAATTTTCGTAAGATGTTTTACCGCAGATCTTTTTTTTTCGGCTCCAGTAAAACAGAAATATTTTCCATTAGTAAAACTGCATGTTTTTTTACCATACCGTTCCTGGTGAATATGCCAGGGAAGCATGTTTCTCGGATTAGGAATGGCAAGTATTCACGTAAGGCATAAGTATTTCTTATTTCCTTCCACGCAGACATTAAATGTCTTTTTAAATCTCATCCACTCGTTTAAAATGCCTAACCTAATTGGCTTTGTACAATAAAAGACACGAAACTAGGTTGCAGATAGGGAAGAGTGTTTGTTGTGTTTCTATTGCACTCTTTGTTGAAGAGTCGGTAAGTGTTTTCCGCCAATATAAATTAGATAACTAAGGTGGATGTTCTGCGACGAGAAAAATTATTTTGTCTAGCTTTACGTAAATCAACAGACATTTACATTGATTGTGTTTCTTTAGATTTGTTTTGTATCCACTTCTTTAAATTGATTTTTTTTTTAAATTACTTGCAGTGTAAAATTAAATTTTTGATATACATATAAAAAACATCACGTCCTCCTAATCTAATATTACATATCATTACCTAGTAGTCACAGTTTCAAGACATCAGACATACTGAATTTCTAAATAAGAAGTCTTCAAAGTAGAAAACTAGATAAAAGTGGATTATACGATTTGAAGAGAATTAGAGACAAAGAGAAAATAATCTAATTTATCAGTTGCCTTATTCCACATTTTATGCACTGACTGCTATAAACATATTCAGCTTAATACTGTATTTCAATAGTTGGTCTTTCAGAAATTCCAGATTTTACATTATGGCTGGAATACTAGACTGCCAACTTCACGCTGCCAGGCTGCTGTGCTGCCAACATCCAATCCTTCAATTCTAAATCTGCATTGCCCACCATTAGATCTTCCTACACACGACATATCCCGAGTTCTTTGACAATTTGTCAATATATGGAGGGAGACAGGTGGTCAGATAATTTTTCTCCACTGATCAACTCATCGACATGTCTCGGTCTTTAATTCAATCAACGCACGGTTTATTAGAAGCAAACAGATAAGTTACTGATAAACAGAATATGTCAAATAAAATAACACGTTCCGCTGCTCGAACCAGCGGGAAACCGCGTTGCAGGCTTGCCGTCGGTGGTCACGTGATATTGGACCATGCGCAGAACGCTCCTTTAAATTTATCATTTCTATGGAGACTTGTATCTTTTTTAGCTTTGTATTGTAATAAATTCATGTGATATTGAAATTCGATAAACTGATTAAGTATTGGAGATGCAAATCTGATACCGAGTCCAGATAATACCGAAATACGTCCTTCCGGGTGGATGTGACGGTCATGCCGTATTGTGGCATTAGGAATCAATTTCATTTTCACAACCTGTATCGTAGTATAGCCAGATAGAGCTCAGCTAACAAAGAAACCGCCCGTGATAATAAAATAGTTGTTTAAATTAGAGATATATTTATCAGATTAATGGTTTTCTGAAATCTCGACGGGAAATCTTGGGGTTTAGGGATTTCTTATGGTTTTGGGTGTAATATAAAATAACGGTAGAGTGTGTTTTTATTTAGTATTGTGATATTGTTACTGATCTTCTTCGGGTAATATAAATATTTCACTCGTTGTTTTTCAGCAATTGTAACAAAAGAAAACAGGATTTTTGTATACTTACTCATGCAGGTAGGTAACATAGGATATCACTCACGTCTTTCAATCAGTATGAGTCATATTTACTATATGTGATTCAATTATTTATATAAAAAAACTTGATTTTTAAGCAGTTTATTTAAGGTTTTTCTTCATTTTAAAGTAGACTTACATTTATCAAAAATATATAATAATAATATGTGTATAATCAGAAGTCCCTCTAACTGGTCGCTGATTGAACATAGACTTTTGATCATTAGTCAGTCTGAATAATAATAATCATCATTTATACATTCTAAGCGGATAAGAACCTCGACAAAAGGCAGTGTCACGTGACCGTACACAGCAATTGCAATCAAACGCACAGCACAGAAGCAATAAAATGTCACGTGCAATTTCTCTGTATCAAGCCATGCTATTCAGGGCACCATCGCAATGAAACTGGACCATCAGCGATGTTCAGTCACTTTAGGGTGGCCAACCTTGCAATCAGTGCCAACACTGGCACCCCGGGGCGTGTGTCTGCCAAGACGGTTCCTGCCAGTCATACCTCCGCTGCTGTCATGTTATAGTGACGTCATAATGAGTTTGTCCAAACACAAAGCGTGCCTGGCAGCAAATATATTGTAGACTGTAGAAATGTGGGGTTCAACAAGTACTAACACAATTTATACGCTAAGATGTACACCAAACACAGTTTAACTCACGGATTAATTTTTCTCAATGCATTTTCTTTAATCAATTTCAGTTAAGATGTATATACTTTTTCACGCCGGTTTCGAGACAACATATTTTAGACTAAGTCCCCCTTGATAATTCATTGATGTGTCCTTTTTTATGTTAGACAATTTAGTTCCAATGGGCTTTGATGCCCAGTTTCGATATACACTTCTATTGTACAACGGCTTTGACAATGTTTTCTAGGCAGTGTTAAATATATTTCAGCTCGGATAAATACATGTATAACTTTATAAATGTCGAATTTGACTGTACAAGACAACCATCACTGCCTGCTCAGAAACTGAATCATGTAGAACCGTATTATTGCATTTATGTCTTTTGAATTGTACTGTAATGCACTTATTTCTGTGAAAACATAAACATCTGTATTTTTTATCAAGTTTCCAAGAACAAAAAGTAATAATTTACTTTATTTGAAATATGATCCGTGTTACACGCAATGTGCAGTCGGTGTTGAAGAATAAAGCCGAGAAAGACTGCAAAGTATTTATTAAGCAAGTCGTAAGAATGCCAGGGACTAATGAAATACATTCATGAAATTATAATGATGATTTGGTTAGCTCATTTCGGTTTCTTTCTCCTGCCGACTTGGCATTGTTCGGTTATTGCAGTCTCTACCCGGCAGTGTTATGAATCATAAACACAAGTGCACATTTGTTCCACAGTGTGGCACAATATATAGCTAACGCAACAAGCGCACGTGGGATTGATATGAAAAACACTAACAAAGCCTAAAAAATCGAAAACCTTTGTAAATAGATAGGTATAATGGTAATTTAATAGATTGTTAAGAAATGCAAAGCTGTTATTGTTGGTATCATATTTTATTGTCGCAAGAGGGATTTGGCCATGACGTATTACGGTAGCTTTGCTGCTTTCGGAAAATTCCGGGGCCTTTCGTAGACCAAGTCATTGTATGATCTCCCACGGTTTTATAACTACACGTCACAATATTAAAAGGCCCGGCATCGTTGTAACGTGGCAATGTGGGGTGAAGGGGATTGAGACGTCAAACTCTGGAATGTTTGGCGTGCCACTGACGGAACAGAATGGCAAACATTATGGATGGCAGATTTTTTCCAGAGTCCCTTCTATTATGTCATTACTTTGCGCAACGCGTGGGAACAATGTTTGTTTTACATGTGTCTCCATATTGACTTATTTTCCCCTTTACCTTTTTTCGCATTCATGTTTATTTCTTTCTTCAGAATTTACCGGTTCGTGAAAAAAGTTCTGGTTATTTTCATCGGGGAATGATGCAAACACTGCAAATAACAATGTTAATACACTGGAATGTATCAAAAAGATTTTTTTCATATTTAATAGTGATAGTACATGTGATTGACTTTGTGTTATTGTTATGTTGTACATAGTGTTTCATTAAAGGCGTTTTAAGCGGTTAAAAAAATAATCTTTTCTAACGGACAGGTTTTTCTTTGCACATAAGTACTTTAGACAACAACTAAAAGATATATGAATTATAATAGGAGTTCACCATGCTCGCTTAAGAGATTTAGCTTATGGTAAAACATCACTGTTTAAAAAAAGTGAAAAAATAAAAGCATAAAAAATGGAAAGATTGCAATAACAAATCAAAATAATATTTTCAGAATATTTTCATCATAATACGTATCTTATAATGTGCTTTATAAGTTACAGGTGAAATTCTATCAAACATAAATGGAAAATACTCTACGAGCAAAAATAGCCATTGTGTCTTGACTAAATATATACAAAACTACCAAAAAGCTATGATATATATATTCTTTCTGAAAATGTAAAAAATGTATTCCTCACCATGTTTTTTTTTTAACTAAAACTTATTTTTATTATAATTTTAGCCAAATTTGCATAAAAACACTTAAGTGTGACTTTTTGGACCCTCACTATATGGCAAATATACTTTTTATAAGAATCTTGAAATTTGGGGTTTTCTATATAATACTTGTTAAAATAAATGAGAAATTAGAAGGAAAAAAAATAAAATTAGCGGTAACCCGCTGAAACATCCTTAAGAACATCTCTATAATTTTTCACTTTAAAACACAAACTTCAAGGGCTATACTAAGCTTGAAGATTCAATCATTTGAATTTAGAATAAATGAAAAAATGAAATGAAATGCAAATCAGAACATATATTGCCATGAACTTCCATCTTCAGTCTACACTTACCTAAACTTGGACGTATTGCTAAAGATAAGTTTGTATTCTGACCGCAGACATCATTAAAGTACAAATGGATCTCCGTGACCGACTGGTTATTGTCGCTAACGTACAAGACCGTAGACCCTAACAAATTTGGGTTCAACATTTTCATGTGAAAAAGTCGTCCAGTCTGCTTGCGTCATGTCGGTGGTAGTCTTTTGAATTACAGTATATAATTTCCCAGAAAACATTATAAACTAACATTGTTATTATCCGGGTTTTCAACAACCGAGTGTACATTTACACAACGTATTAAAACTACTGTAACTAGATAGGATAAACACAAATTGATAGGATATACACAATTAGGATAAACACAAATACAACTAGGTAGGATAAACGCAACTAGGATAGATAAACTTTCATATTAATTAATCTTTGATCTTTTATACATGATGACATGCCCTAGACAAATCTCCTAATTCTTTCTATACTAGATAAATACAAGGGTCTGGGTAGCAAGTCATACATGGTTTCAAACATAATGCATCCCTGATTTTGGAGCTAACAAGCCCTATCTCCATTCTGTCATAAGTACCAATTAGATCTATGAACATATTGGCGTTAAAGCAAGAGCGTTATTACGCGCGAGTCTCCTGTGCAGTTATATGAAGTTTTGGGAGGTGATAAGTCCTTGCTTTGGCAAAGGATCTGAGATAATGCGATGGTATCTGCAATCAAAGATTAATTATAAAAGTGGAATGATCATAATTGACTTCATGTCTTATCTCTAGCATGTCATGTGTCTGAGGAATCTACGATAAACGAGCATTTGTTGCCAATTACTGTAGGTTTGGCGAGTTTCTTGATATGTACCGCGTCCATTCTGACTTTCATCATGAAAAGGCACAAAAGGGGTAAACACCTCGATCTTTTCCGCTTGAAACAACGAAAATCATATTTGTTCCAGCTGTGTACATCATGTTTTCTTTTGTGAATTGTTTGTGGGTTGTTTGTTGCCTTTTTATGTCGCACGTGTTGTTATTTCTTGACTGAAAGACAAACAGATCTCAAGGGGGGGGGGGGGATAAAAGGCCGTAATCACAAGCCCGTGGAAAGTATCACGTGATATCATGGACACCTCCTTGAACAATATGCACCGGGTTGGACGAATATTACAGCTTTCATGATATTATGTTGTTTTTATCTGAGTTACTTTGAGTTGACATAATTGATTGTAATAAAACAGTATACGATTATCATATCACATATTTGATCAAATATTGTTACCCGCACATTTGTGATACGATTTATAATAACCCATTGCTCAAACACAAGAAGCTCTTTTTTTTTGTCTAAGCCAATTTGTAAATAATGTCAAATTACTCTAAGTGTAAGCACTTTGTATTTGTTATATAACAAGTAACTTTCTTTAAAATAATGCCTTTACTTGAATGTGTATACATGTGTCTGTATACATGACGGAACATAACACAATAAGAAGCGTGCTAAAATAATGACACGTTTTTGTTGCTTTTGTATTTATTAATTCACAATATTCATTGATTTTTATTTAAAGAAAAAAAGGAAGTGATATTTGAAAAGCTTACCTGCTTGGTTTTAAATTTTCACGAACACTATTTAAGTACATGTAATCTCGGGACTTTTCCTACATGCAATAACCAAGTGGTACATCCAGTCATTTTACCCTGGTATTGGTCCAATTAATATTGAAACTACCCACTGTCTTAGTGCTAAACACAAGGGAGTATATTTATATTATACAAGTATATTTTACGACGTTGGTATGGCGCATCTGGAGATCGATCTCAACACCGCAAAGCTTACGGGGCATAAGATCACTCTACCACCAAAAGAGTTTTTATGAAAAGCAATTAATGTATAAAACATTTATCAATAGAAAAAGTAATGCAAATATTACATAGAATTAATATACGACCGTATACATGGATAGGACAATTTAAACTAACTAGCACTTTCTATTATCTAACCACAGTAGTTACTAGACAAGCCACTAGTATAATGTTAAATTTCAATTTAAAATGATTCTATCACATTACCCCATGCTCTGTCTCACCAAATGCTGAAGTTATTAAAGAGATCGGTCCAGATTTAAGACGGTCTAGAGAAACACATATTGTTTCCAGTAACAAAATATTTCTACACAGTTTAGTGGCTAGGATAAGTGATTAATAATTTATCTATCAACTAGCATCTTTCAGTACTGGTTATATGTAAGTAAGGCCATTCTGTTTTATTATCTTGTTTAGCGTGGGCCTCAGTTTTGAACTCCGCCAGCCGAAACATTTTGATTCCGATATTTGCATGAAAGACGACAGTGACATTTCAAGGAATTCGTGCATAATTTATCAATACCAAACATGCTTTTGAAAAGACTCTGTTAAGTATTGTTTCAAATACCTATATCATTAATAGATTTTACACTAGCTAGGTTTTTGCAAAATGAGGCTAACGCTTAACAAAATGATAATACAGAGTGGACTAATCCGAGGAACCCAGGAGAAAGCAGCGGGATGCAATTCCGAAGAAATTCAGAGATGATCAAATATAACGACCGAACACATTGACCAGCTGCCCAATTCTCCGCCAGGTCAACAAGACTAGCCATAATTGTGGTTCGTGTCTACGGAGACAATATATCACTTCTGGTAAGTAACAGAGCTGGACAGAAAATGTGAAAAGACGCCCGTGGGAATGCACTATACTGGAGGTCTAGTTCCGGTCATCCGACATACTATCACATTAAGAAACGTTTTGATAAATTTGTTCTGACAGTGGTCTACAGCAGGAAGAGGTAAATTGGCGTCCGTGTTTGTGTGTGGGGTTTATTTTTTTATTTTATTTTTTTTTTCGTTTTCTTTCTTTTCGTTTTTTTGTTTTTGTTTTGTTTTTGTTTTTAAATAACGTCAACTGTTTACATTTCTTCTTAAAACGGACTTAAACTATCTGACGGTGCTTTAATACGGCTGTAACATGTATACAGTAACAACGCAGACACAGCAAATCTTTCGAAAAGGGAGTTGGAACAATTTAATTACAATCACGAAGTTTAGGGACCCGGGCCGGATACAATTTCGGAAAACTGATACTGTAGTCTCAATGGACATTTGTCTCCATTTGTGAGCCTGACGGGTGAAAACTCGCTGACACCATTACGCCGCTGTGAAACTGACGCTGTTACATCACAAATACAAACATTAGCATGTGGAGCTACTTTTCGCGCTTCGTACCATCTTGACATGCCGTGGCACTTGCTTGGCGGAGAAATACATTACGAGTAAGGTGGTCCTCTTTGTAAGTAGTCCTTATCTCACCTCCATTAGATGAGATATCCCTGTTTATAGCTTGATAAAATCTAGCCTTGACAAATCTGTGTTTATGCGTTTGCTAATTGGTTTATTATGTGCAGGAAATTTAATAGCTCATTTGTTGATACACTGAGCTCGTGAAATTAACGGAACCAGATTACTCTGTCATTTAAATAACGCCCATACTGGAAATTTTGTATTAAAATGCCACCGTCAGATGCAAACATTATGTAATTTGAAAATAGCTTGAAGCAATTTCGTGAAACCTTTTTAATACAACTGCCACAGAGCACTTTAATTAATATGTAGCGCGATAAGAAAAAAAAACATAGAGGTCGTATATCATAGTGTAAACGTTCCAATAAACATAAAACATACTTAGTGACCAATTTGTAATTGATGCCTCATTAAATTACGTAAAGATAACCCGGAGATATCTAGCTTGGCTGGTATTTTTCTTTGAAATCACTTTTAACAAAGGCATACGATTTTAAAATCTAAGCTGCATGCAGACAACATGCATACACCCGATTTCCGAAACATGTGATATTTATTTATTTTCATTTTACATGCATTCTAAATTAGGAATTTCAATTTAAAATTCTTTTAAAATGTTGTGCGTGGCTAAAATTACAAAAAATATCTTTTATTTTTTTCATGTGAAAAAGCAACATACTTAACATCCCAAGCGAGCATTCAACATCTGATTGTAATTACAAGATTTCAGTAAATGCTTTATCTACTAAAAGAGTTACGATTGTTATTTTCATTCTTTATATACACAGGCAACGTTTGAGATTTTATGTTTGTTTGTACATGCGTGTTTGTTTCATTATAGAATTAGATAGATATTTAGATAGATACCTTATTTGCAAATCCAAAAAGGCCTATAAGTCCACGAGGTCCAATGTTTTTCATATAATTCGACAAGACTGTGCAGTTTTAGTTAGATAGAAATGCTTACGATACTGCTTTACAGGGCTTGTTATGCAATTTTGAACTCTGGACTGAAACCATGATAAATTCCTTTTATAAATGAAATAGTTGTTATAATCAAATGAACCGATTTGACTTTAAATATTTGCATTTTTAAGTTGATGTCACTGGGTTGTCAAAATACAAAGTTTCTTTTCAGCATACTGACTTTAGAACAATATTCATTTGTAATATTTGTCTCTCTTACAATGGTTTGATTTTAAAGCCTAAAATTGCCACAAAATACGTCTTTGCTCATTAAGTTTTTCAGCTTGAATGACGTATGGGTTTCATAGATTCGCTAATGATCCTATCACTGGAGAGACGTGTCGCATTCTCTAATCAGTGTATTGTTTATATGTCCTCTTCTTTTTTTCCAAGATGTCCAATTACTGCGTCATCTGTCAACCCTAAAGTCGTCCTGGAGAGACCTCGGCACGACAATTTCCGGCCTGATCCCCATCTGAAACATTCGGAACAACCGACGTCCTCTTTAACGCCCAATTACTGATCACACAAGATTTTAGATACAAAAAGCAGCACGTGTGTTGCGCGTGCATGACGGTAAAATACGCGCCGTAACCCGTGCTCACGCATTGTCAGACATGTATCCAAGGGTATGCGATTATATTATAATCAAAATGTTATTGACAAAAACCGTTCTTCCCTCTTGCTTAGTTTGTTCCTGTGAATCGCAGGACGGCGCTATTAAGCCAATTGGTCAACAAACTGAATTTCAAATGGGTGATAACTTCACACAGATATTTTGTAGTCTAATTAGCATCAAACTCTTTGTCCGGATTCTTTTCCACCGAGAGTCTCATGTCCTGACTGTGATTTGTTTATATTGGCAAGACACTGATTGTCTGAAAGATAGAAATGTTTATATCAACACAATTACAAAATGTTACGATATAAAGCGCTTTCGAATTGCACGTCGAGGCTATCGGGATGGATGTATGTTCAAAAGAGGTATGAAACGAAAATATAAGCTCTGAATGTATGTAAACTATTAAACGTTAAGAATTCATGAATAATGAACAGTATATGGAGAAAATAAATGTCTCCGCTTTCTGAAATGTTTAAATAACAATGCAAATATGATTGTGGTGGTTATCAAATGACTTGCTAATTTGATTAATTAATTACATTACATTACATTAATGTTTGCATTCAAATCCATTTATAGTGACACGTTACGATTTCTAAAACCGATTTATCGAACTAAAAAAAACATTAGGAACAACTTCGTTGTTGTTTAAGCAAAAGAGAAACCAATCGTCAGGTGGGACAGAGGACAGGAAAAAAATGCCTTATGTCACGTTGAATCAAGGGTGCCATTTTCTGTGCGGTTAAACCCACCGCGTTCCCACAATTTCTGCATAGCCACCTCAAGCGTGGGAATTCTGACGTCCATGACAAATAAATTGGTCTCAATTAAAATAATGTTTTGGCATTAATTCCAACTCTCTTGAATATGCACTTGGCAGAATGTCTCTGATTCCATGGTAACTAACAATCTTTCACTATTTAAATATCACGCCCAGGACTCTCTTTTTCAAATTCCAGAAATTCTGCTTTATGTGGCAAAGCATTTCTTTACTAATGAAATTACCGATTGGCTCCCGAGTACACTAGAAGGAAATAAATGCTGTCATGTCTTTTATTCAATCGGCATTTGTTCGAGGATTCTAAAGCTGGGAGCGTTGTTGCTTTGGATTCGTGTAGTAAAAAATCTGGAATGAATAACATTAA